>PKML01050680.1:185695-225301 GCA_002933935.1 Eutrema yunnanense
AGACAGGAAAGATTTAATCACGATAATAAGTAAATAAACAGTTAAGGAACAGACGATTTATAAACGATAAGCAATAAACAAGATCTAAGGAGGCGAGATAAATCTCTTTCCTTAACTCTAAGAATCTCCCGTAGTGTGACGGGTTTTTATAGATCCATGAGTCCCAGGATACAACCAAAGTTTAACTGAATCATCAACACCATGATTCAGATCTATCGACCATTATTCTACGATACTCTCGAAAAAAGACTTACTCTAAACAGTAGGGAATTGAAAGAACTCTTTCTTTTGTAAGTGTGTTTTCTGTGTGTGATTGGATACCTTTCTCTCAAGAGAGGCGATCCTATATATAGGAGAAGATCCTAGAGGAAATTATTTCCAACTAGCGATGTGAGACTTTTTACAAGTTCCTCACCTTTCCTTTTTTTAGGTTTTTCCTTTTTTTAGGTTTTTCCTTTTCTTAAGGCTTTTCCTTTTTGTAGGCTTTTCCTTTTTAAGGCTTTTTCTTTTTTAAGGTTTTTCCTTTTTACATTCACAAGGCTTTTTTACTTAGCCCAAATGTCTCATTTCAATTCACACATACACATATTTATAAAGCCCACAAGCTCTTATAAATTTTGTTCCAACAAAAGATTGAACAACATTTTCTCAACTCAAATAAACCTATTTACGTATATTAATTAATATAAATGTCTTACTTTTTAGAGGAAAGGAAAAAGCTTCAATATATTATTTGGAAACAATTAATATCTTTAGTCGTCGATATGGGAAAATAAATAGAGACGAGTATGTATTTAACACGTAGGTGCACACGTATAGATCATTAGATCAAATTAGGTTTCCAGACAGTTCTAATCTTTGTGACTTGTGGATGACTTGCAATTTTCGGTTCATGGTTTTGTTACAAGGTAGTCTTTTTATTTAAAGTAATATATATTCTTTGCCGTATCATACTACATAAAATTTTACCAGACGTGTGATTTTGTGACTCGGTTCTTTGTTTACTCCGATCTGAAGTGTTTCAAAAAGTCTTCTATAAAAGAATGTATGCTAAATATGATATTAACGCCAGTGAATGATATTGTGAATTTTTAACAAAAAGTTTTGAGTTGTGACCCAAATTCTAAAAGAATATGACATTTTTAGGTTTTTGTTGTTTATATGTTGCATTTTTAAACTTAATTTGATGCATTGAAGTGCATTGCCAATACGTTCATTTGTTTTTTTTTTAAACCTGAAATTAGTTTTTTTACAAGAAAGTTTGTTGACTTTAATTCGAATGGATTCTGATAATCAAAAATAAAATTTACATCATTATTTATTCTAAAACTTCTCTATGTTAATTACCAAACTTTTTATGTTGTCAAAAAAAAGAAAAAAAAAACCTCTCTATGTTCAGGTAACAAAAAGTTGAGATATCTACCTCAAAATTTCTCAAATGAGATACTTTGAAATATTTTCATGTGGATATTTTAATTTTTTGAGATACTGTACACAATTCAATAATAACATATATATTTTTTAAAAAAAATTGAGATATTCATGAGAACCTCCCAATGGATTCTGCACTGTGACAAAGTTCAATTCAACGAAATGAGTTAGTAATTAATGCTTTAACATTCTTTTTCTTGATTCCGATTTCTTTGACTTGTGCTTCGTACTAAGATTAACAAAAAATTTCTTTTTTTCTTATTACGATTTGTCCACACCAAATACATATGTTCCCACATGTGACTGTGAGTCGTTGGTTGAATAATTATTTTCTAACTAATACATACATTTACTTAATTTCAATCTTATCAAAATAGTTAAAAAGATTAGAATGTGGTTCTGTTAAATTATCATGTGTGAAAATATATGATTCTTCATTTCGTGAAATCAATTCTTAAGTCACCTTGTCTTCTTTGTTAATCATGGTCCCCCGACAAAATGTAAGACACACAAGTCCTAAGTGTTTGTTTGCGTGTGATTAAGACTAACCCTAATGACAGAAAAACTAATCAAATAAAAGAAAAACATTTCACAATTGCTCGTCAACAAAATGCATATGTAAATATAATTATAATTAAGAATGCAGCTGATTTCCGATCGCCAATTCTATTAAAATTGGTCGGAAACAGTTATTTTTGACCGATTTCTAACAAATACAATTCCTATATATCAACATATAATGCAATCCCAATTAAAAAATATACACAAACAAACTTGTTTTTCTTTATTTTCTCACGAATCTTATGTTATTTATAATTCTTCTTATAAATAATAGGTCAGAATATATTAACATAATAGGTCTCGAAAATTACAATACATGTGATTAAGTCTCTTAAACTCAGTATATCAACGCATATCATAAAGTGACATTTCAACACCTTAACCCCACCAGGCCACCACTTTCTTCTATTTCTCTACAACTCTCATGTACTAATTATTATTAACTAGGTGATTACATGCGCATACACGTGGTTTTATATCTTCAAAGTATTTGATACTATTGTTTTTGTTCTTAACATTTTTCATATTGTCTCTGTTTGTATATTTTATATCAAATTACTATAGTTTCATTTACAATAACTCCTAAATTACACATAAACCCAACTGCATTTGTTTCTGAAGATTTGTTGTATATATTCGATATTTTTCGAGACTATTCTCCACACCCAGATATAAGAATAAAAATTATTGAATTATTTTGAAATGTATATGTGAGACGTGCCCAAGACTGAAAAATATTACTTGTTGCATGATAAGATTGTAAATTTGAGAGGAAAATGGTTTTATTTTAAGACATTATTAAGTATCTTATTTTATTGAATAATTGATTATATATATTAAGATGTTCTAATGTTAAGAGTTATGATTTTGTAATTGGAACCAAATCGAAGGTATTTATGTACAAATTAGTATTTAAATGATGTTTTTAAGATTAGAGTGATGAAGATATTTGGAGTGTTTGTGTGTGACTGTGGTTTTATTGGACGTGTAAGTTTTTAGTGTATGTCGTTAAGTTTATTCCGACGTTTGTATTTATTTTTTGTTGTGTGTATTATTTTTCTTTTGTAGGATAATCAATGTTTATTAACATTCTTGTTTAATTCTTTAGAGCGTAATCTATTTTCATTGTAGATAGACATTTTTCATAAGTTGGTACAGTCACTTCTGTCATACAATGATCTTCTGTCATACAATGATCTGCAATCATTCTTCTCGACATTCTTGGTGGTGTAGTTTGATACGTTATTATTTTGAAATAGAATATTGAGGTAGATATGAAGATATGACTTGGATATGACTTAAAATAATCACCAAGTCGATGAAAATTCTAAGGTAATAGTGATTTTTGGTCGTTTGGAAGTCATAATTTCATTAGTATGTCATCTGCTGCATTTTAAATAATGGAAATGTGTTTAACCCCTCGAAAGGAAATGAAGAGGATAAACGTAATTAAAAATTAAGCATAAATGACTAATAATTGTGCAAACTCAAAAAACCAAAAAACAAATAATTAAATAATTTTGAATACGTGGCGCTCTCTCCAACAATGACGTGACGCTCAACTGGAGAGATTTGGCCATCTTTTATATATTAGATTAATTAAGATTCAAGACTCTTAATCATCGCAGGTTCCCTTAATCAAAAGTTTAAAATCAACTTCTTGCTTTAATCCCATTTTCAAGTCACCACTTACGTAACTTGCGAGTAATGCCATCGTCATTATATTATGCATGCCTATATATATATATATATATGTATGTATGGAACTATAGATATAAAGATGTGGCATTGTTGTAACTGAAGTCACTTTTGCCCCCTCCCTCTATATATTGTGTATATATAGATTTTATATATATATTTTTTTAAATTACTAATTAACAAAGAGTATCTTTGTTTTTCAATTTCTGAAGACAAATTAAAGCGTCATGTTGGTAAATTAAGAACTAAATTATTTATGTTGAACAAATAATATGCTTTCTCACTTCATGGTTTGCATGACATATTGCATACTCTCACTAATAGTCTATTTGTGTGTGTGTGTGAAAAGCTTTTATTATAAAGAAAAAACCAAGACATACATAAATTGGTTATATTGTTATATTTGAATCATAAAATTAATTTGAACAAAAAAAAAATCATAAAATAAGTCAAAGATTTAAAACTTAAATTGACTTTATGTATGTTGAGAAAAAAAAGATTTCGAGAATTTAGTGATTGCTTTCTCGAATATAAATCAATTATCTAAATATGTTTTCCAACGGGTTACATCTTCTTGTTGGTTCTTGCTAATCAAATATTTGTAAGGCCCAAATTATTTATGAAGTTATATTTAGGCCCAGTATAGTTTCATTTACTACAACTAAGCCCAGACAGGATAGGATCATAAAATAGGTCGCTGCTTCTGCTTCTTGATCTTCCTGGCCTTACAAAGGTGAAATGTCTCTTCACTAGCATAATCTTGATTTTCGATTGAGATTTTGTTCTCTCTTAAATTTTATAATTTTCTTAGATTGTTTTGATGCTTAGTGTAAGATCCTAGAACTCTAGCTTTCTAGTCATTAAATTTCCTGCCGGAATTTTCTTGATTCGGATCGTAATATAAGAATTATTGGCTGGTTCTGTATTGGACGATGAAAGGGATCGTTGTATAATCATTGTGATTTTAGTTTCTGGGCTCATTTAAATGCCGAGGCATGTTCATGTTAAGTTGTTCTTGCCTTTAGCTTTACGGATGATTTATATAGTTAGTGACAAGACCAAATTATGTCTGTATACGGGATAGTCTTATTTAAAGGCATATGCATAATAAAGAAGTAAGAGAGAATGTTAGTGTTCGACAACATATATGGTTTGCTAGAATATAATTTATATGTTTCACTGTTGTACCCAATGTTTGTTTCTTGATATGAATTTCATTTTTCCAGGTCAAGAAAATCTTTGTTAAGTTGGGTGATTTCTCGATTCAAATCAGTTCGAAGCTGATCAACCAGTTAGCTGAGGTTAATGATCAACCGAAGAGGAAAGCAGAAGAAAACCAAACCCAAAGTTTCTCAACAACAAAAGGCGACAACAGTCCAATGTTATGAGAAACCAAGGCCGATATCAGAGTCGCTGCTTCTGCTTATTGTAGTTGCTGCTTCTTTATGGCTGTTGTAGGCTGGTCTGATGTTTGGTCTTCTGTGACCTGTTGATCCGTAAATCACACAAAAGGGGTAAAACAGTACTTTTAGTCGGAATCTCGTTTATTGATCGATATCGGCGTTACAACAGAGTAAATGAGATTTGCAAATACAAAAGATCTTGAGGTCGGTAATGAGCTCTCTCTCTATTCTTTGTCTCTGCGGAAGTTGTGGATCCCTTCAATGAATGAGCCTCCTCCTCTATTTATAATGTCTTGGAGGCGGTTGAAAGGAAGATTTCTCCTTTTCCGAGTTCGATTAGGAAAAGGAAATCTTCCGGTTTTCTCTCCGAGATAAGGATAAGTTCCCGATATCTCGAAGAGTCGACCAAATAGAATATTTCTTTTTCCGTGATCGGTGGGAAAAGGGAAATATTCCGGTTTCGTCTGTTGTAACGGGCCGGGCTTGTGATGGGCCTAGATCGGTAGCCGAGATGGGCTTTCAGCGAGATTCCGAGCTCGGCTCAATATTTTCGGGCCGACTTGTCTTTGATCCGAACCATCGTAGACCGGTCTCGATTGAACCGATCTCGGTTCGAACCGAGTTAAACCAGGGGGTGCTAATCCCCTCTCTAACATGACCGATATGTCTGTGTTTGTATATAGCCAGCCATATAGGTTTTTATATGGCGAGATCAAAAGCCCTCTGTAAATTTTTGGTCTACATATATATATTTCATATTTCATATTGAATCAGACATTACAAAAACATATAAAGTCTCTACAGACCAAAAATTTACAGAGGGCTTTTGATCTCAAGTATATATATGACATCGGATGAGATGACCAAAATAAATAATATAGAGCTCAATTTTTTGCGGTTGTTTTTTACCTTTGTATTTTAATTATTTTTTGGGTAACTTTTAGCTTTGTTAACAAACGTTACACGAAAATGGAACATTTGCAAAACATTTTTTTTTAAAAAATGAAAGTACTTAAAATATAAACAATATAAACAGCAGCACAGATACGAAAATAAACGATTTAAAAACAGTACAGAGTAAAGACCATGCCAAAAAAAAAACAGCAAGAAATTGGTCGCATAATTGCATAATGGTGATGGAGTAACTGGGTCAATAGTTGTCACAATTCTGCTACCATTTTATCGATTTCGAATTCGATTCTACTTATCATTTATGTGTAGTGGTATTTGACTATTAAACCGGTCTGTTATGATCCAAAATAATAATAATAAAAAAAAATTGCATAATGGTGCTTTAGTGGTGCACTTGAAAAATTGTATATTTTTTGACTTTTGAATACTTATATCTCTACTTATAAAGAAAACTATTGCTTTATAAAACAGAAGTTAGAATTAGTACCGTTTTGTAATATAATATATTATTTATGTTGGAATAAAATTGAGCTAGATCCGGTGGACTAGCCGGTCTTAACAAGTAACAACAACCGACACACACATAAAAAATGGACAAATGAGTTTAAAATATTGAAAAGTCTTGTTTTTTTGCTTTTAAAGTATTTTAAAAATATCTAAGATAAATATATTGTTGTAGCTGAAAATACAACCGTCAAAAACTGTAAATAATGAAAATAAAACAGTTTTTGGTTTATCATTAAAAAAAGAAGAATTGATGTGTAATCGCAAAAGCTACTGTAACAATATTGAGGAAAAAAGAGCCGTTGTTGATTAATGTAGCGAGACTTCAAATAAGGCAAGTGTAGCTCGAATTTGATCCTCCTGATCAAGTGAGTTGTGGTGCACCTTAGCACGTGAAATATAGCTTCTAGATAATCTCCAGGCTCCCAAATGAAATGTTGCATTTCATTTAAACAAAGAAAAATGTGACTTTCCTTAAATGGACTCGGTTGGATCCGCGCAATGTAGTTGAAGGACATGGGTGGATCCGAGTCATTTATGATCGGATCTTTGGCTTGTAGACACCATAAGGGGCTCTAGTATAAGGACCAAGTCTTGGACGGAGCAAGCCTTGATGGGATTGGGCTCAAAAACACATAATTCGGTCTGTATGCTCTAACGGGTGGGTCGTAGAGCATGTCTTGGGCAACTCTTGTTTTAGGCCGGGTATGATATGATTTAACTCGACCAAAATATTCTCTTGGGCTTGTTGGTCGATGGATCTCTGGTCTTTGATTTTGGTTTATCGGTTTGGTCAGTAGAATTGCAAATTGGATCGCTCCTCGGTTATTTGGTGGTTTGGTTTGCAAATTGGAATTTCAGAAATGGTTGAATTGCAACTGAAGGACTCGACCAAAGTCTCCAACATGGTTGGTTGGTTGATAGAATTGATTTCCCTCAGTTGATTTGATGCACGGTTTCCTTGGTTCAGCTCTGGTAAGATTTCCCTCGATTTTGGAAAAAATGTCTTCATCTTCGGTCTTTTTGAATTGGGGCTGAGGGATTCAGCCAAAATGATTGTTATAGTCACTTTGTCGATGAAAGTGTGATCCCTCAATTGGTAGCTTAGAAGCAACTATCCCAACAACAAGAAAGGTACCGATGTCGCCAATATGATCAGGATCTAAGCTTGTCGTACGCACAGTATAGTCCCTCTCTGAGGTGGTAGTGGTTACATGAGCTTTCACGGTCCTGATGTCCTCATCATGATCCAAAAACCCCATAGACAAAACCCCTTACCATCTTAGTTTTGATCTCTTACAAGACAACCAAAAACCCTATTGCTAAGAATTCTCTCTCATATTGTGTTAAGCACATACAATGCTTCAAGACCCCTATTTATACACAATAGGCACGTGACTAATCCTCCCTTGGAGATAAAGGCAAATTTCCAAGAATATTCAATATTCTAATTTCTTCTCCTAAGAATAAAGAATCTCCTAAATATCACAATATATTATCCAAGATACATCCAACTCAGCTTCTAAGTCCAATCCAGAAGTCCAATCCAGAAGTTCAATCCAGCCCACAACGTCTGCTCCTCGTCATTAGTCGCCTAGCAGCATTCTCTTGTATCACTTCGCGAGCTACTTCAACTAGTACATCGACTGCTTCAAAAGATGCATCTTCAATCTCCCCTTTTTTAGCTTTGTGTGTCTCACAAGCACATGCATCAACCACTCATACCATAGAAGCGTCCAAACTAAGAAAAAATTATTTGAGTCCACCAGAATCTCTGATTTGGTTACTCCCCCATAATTCAAAGCTCTTTCTCCTTAGCCAATTTATATCTCCCCCTGCTTGTGAGCACACAAGCTAAAAACAAACACCTTTTCTTTTAAAGTGTATCACAAAGTAACACATCACTTGAAGCATCAAGCACACTTAGCTCAACACGACCATCTCGACTTCAGTGGTTAGTTTTCAATTGAAGCATCTCTCTGAAGTTAATTTGAACTCCACAGATTTTCCTCGCTTCAGTCAGATCTCCGATCACATCAAATAGTGAACGGTTCCGACGAACTCGCTTATATTTATTTATTTTTGTTTAATTTTCTTAATCTAAACATAACTACTAATTTTTTTTTCATTTTTCCTTTTAGGATTAGGAATCCATTATAAATTTTACTTTTATTGTTAATATTATGTGTTAAAATATAATTGAAAATTTATTAAACACATATCATAATAAGTTGGAAATGTATTAAACACCTAGCATAATATAATTGGAAATTTATTAAACATGTGTCAAAATCTGGTCGATTAACTTAACACGTGTCGCGATCATGCGAGTTACTAACTTTGAAACATTCTGCTTGAGTGATAATATAACTTTTGCAAGTTGAAAATCAATTGCTCAAGCATGCTCATGTCATTGTAATACTTAAGGATCAATCCAAGGAGGCACGAGAACAACACACCGAGAATACGAGACACTAATTGAGCTAAACGATTCAAATAAGTTTTTATCTAAAGATCCTATGGAATTAAAGACAAGACAAGAAATAACTAAGCATATAACAAAGGCAATTAAAAGACTAACAAATTTAGAATTAAAACGAAACGAAAATGATTTAGACAAGATAAAGCAAACAAACTTCGGGTAATGGTAATCGATTTAGACATTCTCTAGCTAAACCATGACACTCAAACAATCAATCAAAGCTAATCCTTAGGCCTTAGATCACTAATCTTGGGTAATCCACTTCCATGACATTAGTCACTTTACTAATTACTTAATTGAGAACAAACTTCTATTTGTAATTAAATAATCAACAAACATTAATCTCAAGTCTAAATAGCCATTAAACACCCTAGACATCCATTTCCATAGGTTAAGAATGTAAAACACTTGTTAGGTTTAGTTGGAGAATTTCATCAAACACCTTCCGGACGAGAAATTCCCTAAGTTCTAAACCAATTTAATCAAGGCTAATATCTAGCATTAATCACAACCAACAAGTAAAGATTCTTCATAAACTAAGTCCTAAACATCATGATTTAACAAGACTACATCTTAATCTACCATACCCAAAGTTCTAAAGAAACTACTCACAAACCATGATAATCTCAACAAATCCTATGTATGAGGTGTTTAGATTCATGATTAGATGATTAGAAATAGATAGATAGATGAAAACAAATAAGAACTTGCATTAAAAATAAATGATCTCTTCAAAATCTCCAAAAGAAACCGCTTTACAAAGCAAAAAGAGATAAAAAGACTTTCCAAAAACAACAAAGGGTCACTTAGTATTTATAGAAAAATGGGCCTGCGCAGCTAGCATCGGGTTACTGCAGGTTGCAACTGTCTGATGCGGTTTGTCCGAGTGTCCTGCGTAACTGGTATCTGGTTGCATGTGTCCGATGCGGTTTGTCCGAGTGTCCTGGCAAGGCTGCATCAGACTATATCAGTCCGATGCAACTGTCCGATATGGCTTATCTTTATGGTGGTCCGTATGCGCGCCAGACGGACATGTGCTAACTAAATTTAATGTATCTCTTGAACCACTGATCAGAATGATTTGAAACCACCTCCAAACGAAAGACAACTCGATTATCTATGACTTTCATCAAGATCATCGAACCAAATCCAAATGAAAATCCTTTATTTGAGTCGATTTTTAAAGCACTTCGGATAGTCTGTACATATTCCTTTATTTTTGGGCATAGCTCTTGCTCCAAACTGGTTCCTTTTGCCCCATGATCTTCTTCCAAACTCCTCAATGCTTTCATAAGTTCCAAATGGTATCTACAAGATTCAATTGTTTTTATTTTTTTCCAAACTTCGGAAAAATGGTTCTTTTTTCCCCATGATCTTTCTCCAAGCTCTTCAATGTTTTTGTTCCAAACTTCAGATGGTTTTTATTTTTTTTCCTTTTATTCATATTATTATTTTAACACATATCGCTATCTTAGTTAACAATAATATGTGTCATGATTTTGTGAGTAAAAATTATCATATGTATCATATTCATATTGACACGTTTAGGTTTATATAATAAGAAGATATATAATATGGATCAAGCTCAATTGTTTGCAGTTGTTTTGATGTTTACTCTGTATTTTTTTTTTTAATAACTTTTAGCTTTGTTTACAAACGTTAAACAAAAATGGAACATTTGCAAAATAAAATTTAAATGTTGAAAATACTTTAAAAAGATTCACATATAAACACCAGCACAAATACAAAAATGAATGATTAAAAAATAGTAAAGAGTAAAGACCTTGCCCAAAAAATAAAAACAAGAACAAGAATTATAAAATTCGTAGTCTTACTTTGAATTTAAATGGTGACACCACAGCAAATGCTACTAAACGTACCTACGAGAAATCGGTCACATAATTGCATAATGGTGCTTTGTAGTGTAAAAAATTGAATATTTTTGACTTTTGAATAATTATAAAGAAAACTATTGCTTTAAAATTATAAAAAAAACTATTTTCTTGTAACGTATTTTAAAAATATTAAACATATAAAACCAGCGCACACACGATAAAATAATAAGTCAAATTCAAACTATTGATTAATTGAATATTCACAAGTGGAGTGATGTACACTATTTTCGTGGCTGCGTATAGATTCATACTATTAAATTACTTTGAATTATTGGATTCATCCACTGGGGGCGACTGAGTCAAGATTGGCGTTGTAGTTTTCTTATCTCATTAATACATAATATATCATTTATTATTATTTATTATTACGAGTATGATTATTATTCGACGACCCCCTGGCCCTTCTCATAATGCCGAAGATATTTTTGTCTTTTTTTTTTAGATTTTTTGTTACTTATGATTTTTTTTTTTTTTTTGATTAATATGGGGTTATCCAGGATTACTTATGAATTTATAGTGATTATTATATATAATTTCAATTGCTTTTACTAAAATATCTCATTTACGTTACTTTTCTGCATGTTTTTTAAGAGTACTTGTAAGTATACCTACTACCCATTTCAACGCCGTCTCAAATCTTCCACTTTTTGAGTTTTGAATTATATGAAGGAACGTAAGAAATTTCACACAACTTGATCTTATAGTTTAATAATAATAATAATAAAATAATACAATCATTCCCTCTTAAGCCTACAATATAAATTTCCACACTCCCTTCTTCTATCTTCACCACCACACAATACAAACCCAATAATCAAAGTCTCTCTCTTTCTCTAAAGAAACAAAACACAGAGAAAGATCTTTCTCTGAGAGGCAAAAATGGAAACTGCGTCGTCTTACTTCACTCTCTCTAAGATCCTCAACACAGAGGATTTGTACAGCTCCGTCATGCTCGCCGTCGCTGTTCTCGTCGCCGTTCTGTGCTACTTCTGGATTCAGGGAAAATCCAAATCCAAGAACGGAGCACCGCTGCCTCCGGGACCATGGCCACTCCCGATCGTTGGAAACCTCCCGTTTCTAAACTCCGACATCCTCCACACCCAATTCCAAGCCCTAACTAAAAAACACGGACCTCTCATGAAAATTCACCTCGGATACAAACTCGCAATCGTCATCTCTTCTCCAGACATGGCTCGTGAAGTTCTCAAAACCCATGACATCGCTTTCGCTAACCACGATCTCCCGGAAGTCGGTAAAATCAACACTTACGGTGGAGAAGACATCCTCTGGTCTCCTTACGGTACACACTGGAGGAGACTACGTAAGCTCTGCGTCATGAAGATGTTCACTACGCCGACTCTCGAGGCGTCTTACTCCACTCGCCGTGAAGAAACCCGACAAACTGTCGTTTATATGTCGGAAATGGCTCGTGACGGATCTCCGGTCAATCTCGGAGAGCAAATCTTCCTTTCGATCTTCAACGTCGTGACAAGAATGATGTGGGGCGCGACTGTTGAAGGAGAAGAGAGAACAAGCTTAGGAAACGAGCTCAAAACCCTAATCTCTGATATCTCCGACATCGAAGGGATTCAAAACTACTCAGATTTCTTCCCGTTGTTCGCAAGATTTGATTTCCAGGGACTTGTTAAGAAGATGAAAGTCCATGTGAAGCAGCTCGATCTTTTGTTCGATCGAGTTATGGAGAGTCATGTCAAAATGGTGGGGAAGAAAACCGAAGAAGAAGAAGATTTCTTACAATACTTGCTTAGAGTTAAAGACGACGATGATAAAGCTCCTCTCTCGTTGACTCATGTCAAGTCTCTCCTCATGGATATGGTTCTTGGTGGTGTTGACACATCGGTTAACGCATCCGAATTCGCCATGGCAGAGATTGTAAGCAGACCGGAAGTTTTAAAGAAAATCCGACAAGAAATGGATCAAGTTGTTGGTATAGACAACATCGTTGAGGAATCACATTTACCTAAGCTTACTTATCTACAAGCGGTTATGAAAGAGACTCTTAGGCTTCATCCAACGCTTCCTCTTCTTGTTCCTCACCGGAACAGCGAAACTTCGGTGGTTGCAGGATACACTATTCCTAAAGACTCGAAGATTTTCATCAATGTTTGGGCGATTCATAGAGATCCTAAGCATTGGGATGAACCAAATGAGTTTAAACCTGAGAGGTTTTTGGAGAACTCGCTTGATTTCAATGGGGGTGATTTCAAGTATTTGCCTTTTGGATCTGGGAGGAGGATTTGTGCGGCGATTAATATGGCCGAAAGGCTTGTTCTGTTCAATATCGCGTCGCTTCTTCACTCTTTTGATTGGAAGGCTCCAAAAGGAAAAAAGTTTGAGCTTGAAGAGAAATTTGGTCTTGTTCTTAAGCTGAAGAGTCCACTTGTGGCTATCCCTGTTCCCAGGTTGTCTGATCCCAATCTCTACACTGCTTAAGTAACTAAGTAAGAAGGAAAATTTGGTTCGGCCAAGTTGCTTTTGTTTTCTTGTAATTTACTCTTCTTTATTAGATGTGGTGGGAGTTTTAAAATTTCAATGCCTTGTAAAAAGGATGTTTCAAGCGCATCTCTCTGATTATATATAATAAAGCTTTTCTTTATATAAAAATGTTGTATTTATTATAGAGTAAAACCTCTATTAATCAATACTCGAGTAATCAATAACTGTTTTTGTTTCTGAATTAATTTATCAGTCAGGTAATTAATATTTTTATAAATTAATAAAACTATCATTTATATAGCTTTGGCAGGAGTTAAGACAAGAGATGAACAGTAAGGTAAAATTCACATGAACTATGCTACTTCTATGATTAAAAAAACTACAAAATCTGAAACTTAGATAAGTCTTCATGTTTCGTAAATTGCAGATATATACCATATTGCAGTGATTTGAATTTGAGCTATAATCCTGTATTAATTTTGTTTTATCGCTTTTGGTTTACAAGTGATTGAAATGGAACTTTGCTATAGTTTTTTTTAGCCGGCAGCATCCAACTAGTACACCTGATTTAGCCACATCTTTTCCTTGTTTGTACATTAGTCACATATACCTTATGGCCATTGATATTTCAACAAATCTAGTTTCATTTCCTTGTTTGTACGTTAGTCACATAACGAATTCATATACTGTTAACTTTAATATTCATCTACCTTATGGGCCATTGAACATTTTAAAGACTTGGCTTGTAAATTCATATATTGTTGCATCAAGAATCTACTACTAACGAATATAGTGATTTTGGATTGGGCAATGTGCTTCTCTGTTTTTTGTTTTTGTTGTTGTTGTCATTGATAGCATTTTCATTTTTAGAGAAGTATGATTACTTAAGAAGGGGTTTTGTTTTTATTTGTAGAATCCGGCAAATAAGTTGAAGACGATCTTCGATGGCAAAGACACAGTTGGATTCACAGAGATCGTGAAGCTCTTGTCCCCACACTTTCCTAAGTCTATCTGATTTGGTGTGATGTTTCCAAGAAATGGTTTGGTTTCCTTTTTGGTTTCTCTTGGATGTATATATGAAGAAAAACAAAACAAAACTCTGTTTGATCCATCGGTTAGGGAATATTATGTATTCTGACAATTTGATTTTGGATCTTTTGATATTGGTGGTCTTTGAGTCTTCTTTGGTCGATGAATCTCATTCATATAGATATAGATATCTATCAATCACTTGATCAATTGTAATTTCTTATAAAAAAATTATATTTCATGAAAATAAAAATTTATAAATGGTGAATCTAATAAATAGCTATCGAGAACCAATTAATTAAATAAATAGCTATGGATAATTTAAAATTAGGTATTAGAAAAGAGAAAATAACAAAAAAAAATCCTTAACATTTATGTGAATTACAAAAATAACATTGATCACAACAATCTTTTTCTGACGTTATGTGCCTGGTGACACTGTTTATCCGCACCGATGAAACTATTCACATTGATGTCGAAGACACAGTTCATTACCGGATAATGAAAAACACTGTGATTTACCGGATAACTATTTGACTAATATGCTAAATAATATATATACTATCGTGATAAGTTTATGTTTATCGTGTTAACTCAGTTATCATGTCATATATAATGTTAATGTGGTAACAATAATATCCGTTAATTGTAACATGCTAACAATAATATTCGATAATTATAACATACTAACAATAATATCCAATACTTATAATGTGCTAACAGTAATATCCGATATTTATAACGTGCTAAAATAATAAAATATCCGAATAATATGTGTGTTAACGTAATATGACAATAAATTAACAGATATTATTTATATTAACGCTTAATTTACAGAGAATATTTACAAATAACAATTAAGAAGTTAGCAGGATAACAATAATATTTGATGCTTGTAACGTGTTAACAATAATATCTGATATTTATAATGTGGTAACATAGTAAATATCCGAATAATATTTGTGGATAACCTCATTAATACAAATATTAGTCAATCACCACCCTCCACCACCGTGGCCGACATCATCATCCTCACCACCACAGTCGCCGTCACCACCACCTTCGCCGGCGTTGTTACTGACACCATCACCACACCCCCACTACCATCACTGACACCATCACTGTCACCACCAATATCACCGTCACCATTATCGTCGTCACCGCCTATGTCACCGTTTGCGACACCATCGCCATCACAAACACCATCACCACCTTCCATCTTCACAATTTACCTTCCATCTTCACAATTTTCCACTATCGTGAATACGAAAGAAGAAAAAGAAGAGAAGAAGAAAAAGTAAGAAGATGGTGAAGGTGATAAGGAGAGAGAAAGATGATAGGGATTTAATTGTTTTTGTGCAGATAAATAGTGTCAATGAATAGTGTTAAATTGGTCAAACTAATTTTCAGATTATTTGTGGCTAGTTAATGGTATTACTCATTTATAAATGTCAAAATAATATTTTAAAAATTATTTAGTTATAAATATTGTTTAGATCTAGAATTAAAATTAATATGTTTAAAATTAAGACTAGAATAATGATTAGAATAAAGTATGAACATTTTAGTCATTATCTTATTAAAAACATTTAGGTGCAGATGTAAATTTCATCAAATAAGTAAAAGTTCATTCAGATGCGTTATTTAGATGAACAACCAAAAATAAAAATAAACATCATTAAGATGCATTATCCAAATAGAATATTTGGATGCAAATACAAGATAAATAAACAAACATGTCTTTCATCTGATCTGAGAAACTCTACGTTCGAGTGGATGGTTGGATACTTGTTTGCGAAGAAAGAAAATTGTTCTCCACAATGTTTTTTTTTTCTTTCTTTTTTTTGCAAATTGTTCTCCAAAATTAAAGAAAACAATTCTCCACAATTCCTCGATGAGAAGTACTTTCGTCTTTGTCTTCTGTAGACAAAAAGCTCTGAGATACTTGCATCCATAGCCAAATTTTCAAATTTTATTTAGGTTTTTGTCACTTTTATTTATTTATCAAATGACGATTTTATCTCTTATTTCTATTGGTATGTGTATTGTTCATACTTAATTCGCACAATACTGTGCCTGTTCGTTTGGCAGCCGCAGGAGGCTGCGGCTGCGGCCAGCGGCCAAAAGTTGTTCGTTTACTAGGCGCAGCCTCCTGCGACCAAACGCTGCGTCTAGTCGCAGCGATCTGCGATTGGAATTTTTGGACGCTGGATTTATCCAGCGTTGCGTTGCGACTAGAGCTGCGACTAGAATGGTAAAAGACTGAAAAGCCCATATTATTAGTGTGAATTACGAAAATGCCATATATCCTAAATCACGATCTCCTTCTGGATCTCTTCTCTTCTTCGGCGTTGAAGTCTCGATCTCTTCTCTTACGGGTCAGGAGCACGGGTCAGGAGCACGGATCTCTTCTCTTCTCTTCATGCTTCTTCTTACGGGTCATGATCTCTCTCTCTCTCTCTCTCCATGGTATTGCCGATATTGGTCGTTTCTGGGTTTTGATTTGAGTTGCCGATTGGATTTGAAGTTTTGTTCTTTTTACCCTTTGAGCTATGCGATGCTGAAGCTTATTACACATGGGTCAATGCATTTGCCATCTCTAGTCTTATTCTATGAGGGATCGAAACAATTCTACAACAAAAATGATAATGGGTCAATGCTCTATAATCAGATCGCTTTCACGATCAATGCATTTGCCATCTCTAGTCTTATTCTATGAACTTCTTTCTCTGCATCATATTCTCAACCTTTAAAACGCAGATATCGGAGTTTAGACGAGCATTTGTTTGTTTTGTGGTAATGGCTACTAACTAAGTTCAGGTTTTGTTGTGGAGAAATTGGGAAAAACGTGAAACTTTGGAGTTGGGTTTAACAAAGAAGATGAAAGTAGTTTTTTTTCGCTTGTTTTTGGACCTTTTAGCTTGTTTCTTCTCAGTTGCTTACAATTTTTGGGGTTCATTTCCTGGATCAAAAACAGGTTTTGTAGAAGCAATGACAGTTCTCAAAAGGTATGTACTAAGGCTATTCATGTCGATCAAGTACATAACGGCAAACGTAGTGGACAGAAACAACGGGAGAGTAGTGACAACAGCTTCAACAAGTATTGATGGTGTTACACTCATTCTTGATGATTATGATGATGATGATGACAAAGATTATCATGATCGTTCTTACGAGGGTCATCGGTAAATTCATTCAAAAGCTTTACTTTCTGTGCATCTTCTTCTAGCTGTTGTGCAATCTTAGTTTCAGTTCTGTATAACTTGGAATAGTCAAATCTTTGAAACAGATTTGTAGAATTAATTCACAAGTATTGTATTATTTGTAGAATTAATTCCAAGTTATCACAAGTATTGTATTATTTGTAGAATTAATTCACAAGTATTGAATTTGAATGAAGGTTCCTGTGTATTTATAGAATTAATTCACAAGTATTGTATTATTTAGTTTTCTTCAAGTTAAAAAAAAAAAACTGGTCTCCTAAATACATAATAATTCAATCGGTTCGGTATTTAGAATCATTGACGAGCGGTCCGACCGGTAGGTGTACCGAGCTTTCCTTGCATCCAATTCTGAAGCATTTGCAATGCTGCTTTTGGCTGATCCATTGGAACCATGTGTCCAGCATCATGGACCTATAAAAATGTTTTCCCCAATTTCAATTAAATTTAGGTTTTATCGATGTAAATAGGTCGAGTGGCCATTGATAACTGTTTGGATTCGAGTTTGCGATCATTTATTGAACGAACATTTGGAGTATGGAAAACAAAATGGAGGATTTTGGATCGTAAGCATCCAAAGTATGGTTTGACTAAGTGGATTAAGCTTGTAACAGCGACGATGGCACTACACAACTTCATACGTGATACATATCGGGAAGATTATGATTTTGTACGTTGGCAAAACATAGAAGATTATCATGTTCATGGTGACGAAGAAGGAGCAGGAGAATAAGAAGTTGATGATAGTAGCAGTGATGATGATCATGGTGGACATATTCCATATTCCATATCATGGTGGACATATTCCATAATAAAAAAATATTATGGATGTACAAAATTTAAACTATATTGTTTATCAAAAATATAAATTTATAAAATTCATAAAAAAATAATTTGAATTAAGTGAAAAACAATGGCTAACATATTTTACAAAAAAAAAAAAAAAAAAAAAAAAAAACTATCGCTAGCGTCAGGCAAACGAACAGACCTGCGGCCAGACGCTGCGTCCAGACGCGCGGCCAGACGCTGCGTCCAGACGCGCGGCTATCAAACGAACAAACCTGCGACCAATCGCAAAGATCAGCCGCGCGACTGCCAAACGAACAACAGCCGCTGCGTTTGGTCGCAGTGTCTGGCGGCCGACAAACGAATAGACCCATTTATTCATTTACTGGATTGAGTCTACAGACTATATAAGAGTATGAATAAAAAATCAATCCATTTAGAATACAATATAATAAATATTAATTTTCTAATTAATTTAAGAAGGTAAATTTTATAAAAATTTCAAAAACCAACTAAATAGTCAAAAATCTCAAAAACCAACTAAATAGCCAAAAATCTCAAAGCTCTCGTCTCTTATATTGTTTTTTTAATCTCTTTGAGGAATTGAATGGGGGACTTCAACACTGGGGGCCGACTTATCTATTTTAATCTTTTTAGTCAACATTGGCGTTTTATTTTATCAATATAATTTTTGGTCCGATAATATAATAATAGTACTATAAGACAAAGAAAAAGAGGTATTATTTACTATTCAACAACTGCTTTATGACGCAGTATAACTTGTCAATTCTTTTCGATTTTTAACTTATAAATTTCAAAATTAAAGTGATTTGAAAAAAAAAAGAATTCATTTGTGTGTACTAACAAATTTCATTTATGTAAATAAATGATGTTGTTTAAGGTTAGTCTTCGTCTTAATTATATATATATATATATATAGTAGTAATCTTAAGTTTATAATAAGTTGTAACTACTATACCACTTTCAACGCCGTCTTAAAACTTTCGTTCACTTTGGGTTTTGAATATGAAGGAACCTAAGAAATTTCATAACAAGTTGATCTTATAATATAATAATAATAAAAAAATACAATCATTCCCACTAAGCCTACGATATAAATCTCCACACTCGTTTATTCTATCTTCACCACCACACAACACAAAACTTCCAAACACAGAGATTGATCTTTCTCTGAGAGGCAAAAATGGAAACTGCTTCGTCTTACTTCACTCTCTCTAAGATCCTCAACACAGAGGATCCGTACAGCTCCGTCATGCTCGCCGTCGCTGTTCTCGTCGCCGTTCTGTGCTACTTCTGGATTCAGGGAAAATCCAAATCCAAGAACGGACCACCGTTGCCTCCGGGACCATGGCCACTCCCGATCGTCGGAAACCTCCCGTTCCTAAACTCCGACATCCTCCACACCCAATTCCAAGCCCTAACTAAAAAACACGGACCTCTCATGAAAATCCACCTCGGATACAAACTCGCAATCGTCATCTCTTCTCCAGACATGGCTCGTGAAGTTCTCAAAACCCATGACATCGCTTTCGCCAACCACGATCTCCCGGAAGTCGGCAAAATCAACACTTACGGTGGAGAAGACATCCTCTGGTCTCCTTACGGTACACACTGGAGGAGACTCCGTAAGCTCTGCGTCATGAAGATGTTCACTACGCCGACTCTCGAGGCGTCTTACTCCACTCGCCGTGAAGAAACCCGACAAACCGTCGTTTATATGTCGGAAATGGCTCGTGACGGATCTCCGGTCAATCTCGGAGAGCAAATCTTCCTTTCGATCTTCAACGTCGTGACAAGAATGATGTGGGGCGCGACTGTTGAAGGAGAAGAGAGAACAAGCTTAGGAAACGAGCTCAAAACCCTAATCTCTGATATCTCCGACATCGAAGGGATTCAAAACTACTCAGATTTCTTCCCGTTGTTCGCAAGATTTGATTTCCAGGGACTTGTTAAGAAGATGAAAGTCCATGTGAAGCAGCTCGATCTTTTGTTCGATCGAGTTATGGAGAGTCATGTCAAAATGGTGGGGAAGAAAACCGAAGAAGAAGAAGATTTCTTACAATACTTGCTTAGAGTTAAAGACGACGATGATAAAGCTCCTCTCTCGTTGACTCATGTCAAGTCTCTCCTCATGGATATGGTTCTTGGTGGTGTTGACACATCGGTTAACGCATCTGAATTCGCCATGGCAGAGATCGTAAGCAGACCGGAAGTTTTAAAGAAAATCCGACAAGAAATGGATCAAGTTGTTGGTATAGACAACATCGTTGAGGAATCACATTTACCTAAGCTTACTTTTCTACAAGCGGTTATGAAAGAGACTCTTAGGCTTCATCCAACGCTTCCTCTTCTTGTTCCCCACCGGAACAGCGAAACCTCGGTGGTTGCGGGATACACCGTTCCTAAAAACTCGAAGATTTTCATCAATATTTGGGCAATTCATAGAGATCCTAAGCATTGGGATGAGCCAAATGAGTTTAAACCGGAGAGGTTTTTGGAGAATTCGCTTGATTTCAATGGGGGTGATTTCAAGTATTTGCCTTTTGGATCCGGGAGGAGGATTTGTGCGGCGATTAATATGGCCGAGAGGCTTGTTCTGTTCAATATCGCGTCGCTTCTTCACTCTTTTGATTGGAAGGCTCCTAAAGGACAAAAGTTTGAGATTGAAGAGAAGTTTGGTCTTGTTCTTAAGTTGAAGAGTCCACTTGTGGCTATCCCTGTTCCCAGGTTGTCTGATCCCAAACTCTACACTGCTTAAGTAACTAAGTAAGAAGGAAAGTTTGGGCTGGTTCGGGGGAAGTATTTTTTGTTGTCTTGTTTATAATTTACTTTTCTTTATTTTGTGGTCGGAGTTTTAATGCTTTCTAAAAAAGATGTGTCAAGACACATTTATGATGATATATAATACAGTTATTTTGTCTTATCTAAATATCCAAATACAGTCGATGCCATAAACTTTTATACAATGATATATAACACTGTTGACAGTTCAATTTATTATATTCATGGGCCCATAAATTTTACATGTATGAGCTTCAGACCTATAGATTATAGGACAGCCGAATAGTAAATGCATGGCTCATGTTGCAAAGTCAACAATCTATCCACCGTGAAGCTAGTCATCAGTCATCATATGAAAATTTGGCTAAAGTTAGTGTTTTTCATTTTCTTTATGGCCTAAGTCTTTTGATTGCCTCATGGCCTACGTCTTTTGACTGCCGCATCTCTGGTTCTAAGAAAAATATAACCATATCAATGAAAAATCCAAAGTACGTACTGATGACATCCTTCGCTAGGCAAATAAAGTGTTAGAGAATTCCACAAATATGGATATATGTACTCCAGTATTTTTGTTGAGACATGTTTTCTAGTTGCAAAATGTTTTCTGAGTGTGTATCTTTGAGATTCTCTTGTCATCTAGAGTATTACCATTCGTCACAAGAATGTTCTCAAGCTATGTGCATGTTTCAATTGCTTCCCTATCCAAGTGATGTTTTTTTCAAACCGACAACAACAATCTAAGAAATAAAGTTTCCGCCTTTTAATGACAACAAAAGTTTTTTACTTTTTAAGTACCAAGAAACTTCTGACATCAGCATATCGACATGAATCAGAATCTTTAAGCCAAAACAATATTTAACTTCCCCTAGCAAGAATCAGAGAAAAACAGAAGATTTGATCATGCATGAACAATAAGAATGTTGTAGCTCTCGGATCCTCTCATATTCAGCCTTACAAAGAGGTTTCTGTCCACTTAACCCAAAACCAAACTGATAAGTGGATATTTCGGTATCGGTTACCAATTACCAAATGCTCTGTCATTGCAACATTTAGGGATCAATCCAAGGAGGGTCTAGAGTAACACACCGAGAATACGAGACGCTTCTTAATCTAAGATAATTGAATAAATGTTTTCTAATGATCCTAATCAATTTAAAGACAAGACAAGAAATAACTAAGCAAAGAACAAAATCAATTAAAAGACTAACAAGTTGTGAATTGAAACAAAGCGGAAACGATTTAGACAAGATTAAGCAAACAAACTTCGGGTAATGGTAATTGACTTAGACATTCTCTAGCTAAACCATGATTCTCAAACAATCAAACAATTCTAATCCTTAGGCCATAGATCACTAATTTAGACTAGTACACTTTCATGACACTAATCACTTAATTGAGAACAAACTTTGATTTGCAATTAAATGATCAACAAGCATTAATATCTAGTTTAAATAGCCATTAAACACCCTAAACATCCATTCCCATAGGTTAGAAATGTAAAACACTTACTAGGTTGGTTGAAGAATTTCATCGAACATCTTTTGGGCGAGAAATTCCCTAAGCTCCAAATAAACATGATCAATGTTAATTTAGCATTAAAAACACCTAACAAGTAAGGATTCCTTATAAACTAAGCCTTAAACATCATGATCTAGCAAAAAAAACATCTTAATCTACCATACCCAAAATTCTAAAGAGACTACTCACTAATCATGATCTTGCCAATAACTCCTATGTAGGAGGTGTTTAGTTTCATGATTAGGTTGTAGAAATGAGACATATTAGAGAAAAGAACTTCAAATTGCATTAAAAACAAAGGATTCAATTACAAAAGTATCAATAACACAAGAGAAACAAGTTTGCAAAAGAAAAAAAGGATAAAAAGACTTGCAAAGCAACAAGGGTCATATGCTATAAATAGGCAAATGGGTCACGAATGCTGCATCGGGCGCCGATGGCCGATACCAGAGACCGATGGGGCACCGGTGGCCGATGCCACAGACCGATGGAGATGCTGGTGTAAAGTCAGGACGACTCGCATCGGGCAACCGGTTGCCGATACTAGAGACCGATGGATGCACTGGTATTTCGTCTACACGCCAGACATACATATGCTCACTAAATTTGCTTTATATCTCTAACGGTTGCTTAGAATGACATGAAACCACCACCAAACGAAAGGTAACTCGATTGTCTATGACGTTAATCAAGATGGCGGAAGCTAAATCTAAATGAAAACCCTTCATCTGAGTCGATATTTAAAGCACTTTTGATGGCCTCTATATTTTCCTTGATTTTTGGGCATAGCTCTTGCTCCAAACTGGTCCCTTTTGCCTCATGATCTTCCTCCAAGCTCCTAAATGCCACCATAAGCTACAAATGGTACCTAAAATACTACATAGTGCACAAACACATGCAAGAACTAACCTAAGACTCAATAACTCTAAAATGGATGTAAACTAGACCAAAACCATGAAATGAATGCTATAAAGGATGTAAAAAATAACTTAAATAAATGCTAAAATGGATTAAATTGTGCAACTATCACAAACCCACATAGATTCTACTTCTACCATATCTAGATTTAAGATCCTCTTCAAATAAGAAATGAATTAAGCTCATTTTAACAATATATATATTATATTATCAATGTAATTGTAAAACTGAAGTAAAGTGAGTTTATAAGTTCCGAGGTATTTTTTTCCAAATGTCAATATACAGTGATGTAATCCTACATTTTTAATTTAATAAACAAAAAAAACGAGGTATTGAAGTACTAGACTCAAAGATCACAAAACACAAATCAAAGTAAACTTTTTAATGAACCGAAAGAAAAGACCGAGATAATAGTATACCTTGCAAATTTGAAAATTGAAAAGAAATTAAATTGAATAATCAAATGCGATTGATGTTTTATAGTGAAGAAAAAAATCTCGGTTTTATAGACATACTTATTTTTTTTTGGATAAAATGTTAATATAATTACCAATGGAACAGTTTGTTTACAAAAGCTTTGGCGAGACTAGTAAGTTTCAAGAGGCCCAAAAAAAGAGTAAAAAAGCCTAATCGAAACAGGGTGAAAGAGACCTAACGAAACCAACAAATTACTCAAACGAGAACCATATGGAGAGAAGATTCCGAAAAGTCTTCTGGTGAAGCCGAGCTAGGATAGTATCCTTGATGCACCTGTCAATTTGTTTGAAGAGCATTTGGTGAGAGAGGATGGTACCGTTGTGGAGCCGATAATTTCTCTCCTTCTAGAGATAAAAAGCTGTAGTTTGGATCATGAGCCGGCGAAGAGTAGCAATCGGCTTGGGAGATGGGCTGGCTAACCAGGTAATAAGACTAGACCAGATCGGAAAATCCAGTGTTGGATGGCCGAGACGTCTAAGGACATCTTCCCACACTTTCTTACTGAACTCACATTGTAAAATCAGGTGATCACGAGTTTCGTTATGCTGGTTGCAAATACAGCAGTAACTAGGGCTGTTCAAGCCCCAAGAGACAAGTCGATCTCGCACAGGAAGCCTATCAAGATGCATAACCCAGAAAGTGAAAGCATGCTTGGGGATAAAACCTTTGAACCAAACCTGTTTCGTCCAAGGAAGCGGTTGAGCTCGAGGTCTTAGTTGCTCCCAAGTTTGACTCGCAGAGAAGGTATCCTTTGACATACCATCAATATCCCAATAGTAAGAATCTGGACCCAAAGAAAAATCTGAAATAGGCGTCTGAAGCAGCTTAGCCCTCAGTGTAGTAAGCTCTGTATTTCTAGACCGGGAAGAAGGTAACCGCCAACCAGAGGTAGAGGAAGCATCCGCCACGGTACTTGAGATAGGGACGCCTAGTAATCGCGGTCCATCGGTGACAACAAGTTCAATCAGAGGACCCAAATCCAGCTGGTGGTCTAGCCAAAATCTTGCCGTAGCACCATCTGAAACAGAGCAGCGCATAAATCTTTTTGCTACATGTCTCAAGCTAAGGAGAGACTTTGAGATCCAAGAAGCATTTGTATCTGGGACCAAATTCCAAAAGCTTCCATTCTTGAGCAAGTGCTTCTTCATCCAAGCAACCCACAATAAGCCTGATTTCGAGAATAATATCCAGATCAGCTTCAAATTGAGAGTCTTGTTCCACACCACAAAATTACGAAGGCCTAAGCCCCCTTCTTCTCTGGGTAAGCAGACAGTTTTCCAAGCCACTTTTATACTTTTAAACATGTCTCAACAATTTATGTCACTCATTTAAGGTAAGATAGTACTAAATCCAATAAATTGAAAATTTGACTTCTTGTTATATATCTTCCTTATTTTCAAATTACCAATAATGTGATAGATTAGACAACATTTCTCTATTTTTTTTGGCAAGATAATACCATATTTATCATACAGTAATTATGTTACTTTTTATGCATTACAAATGTACATGACTTTTCATTCTTTTATATTAAAAACCCCAAATTTAGATATTTAGTTTAATTAATTAAGTTTATTTATTTATTTTAGTTATGAACTTATTTTTATATGATATTTTGTAAAATAAACTAAGTTTTATTTTTTTTTAATTTAGTGTATCCAAAATTTTCAATGTGGTCGGTGTTCATCAACAAGCTACGTGTTTTAGTTGTTAGTATTCTCAAGCTACGTGCTTGTTTCAGTTGCCTCCCAACTCAAGAGATGTTTTTTTTCATATGTTTAAGGTGTGATACTGATGTATAGAGATATTTGGAAATATTATAAATATATTTATTATCTATTTTATTAATTTAGGCAATTTCTTTTTATTGTTTTAAGGTTTTTCTAGTGTTTTGGATTTATTATAAATAATCCGTTAAGGTCTAAGTTGTATTCAGTTATTGATTTTTAATAAAGAGCTTTGGCTTTTGAGAGAAGAGTATTCTCTATCCCTTATTTTCGGCAGTTCTATCGAGATCTCAACGAGTTCAAGAAACAGGTTTCAAGCGAGGATTCTCTCGAATCCCTTGGTTGAGCTGGCAGGTCTCAATCGATTCATTTGAATCCATTGGTTGAGCTGTTTATCGTTGCTTCCGCTACATCAGTTGGTATCAGAGACAGCACTTTGGTTTCTCAATCAAGGTTCAATTCTGTGTGCTCGATTACTATGTAGTTCAGGATTTTTTTATCCCACAAATGAAAATCTATTTGTTTTTTCTGAAGATTTGTGCGCAGAGTTCAGATAAATTATTGGTGAACCAATTTTTTTTATATTTACGATGATGAATATTATATTTAAGGCAACGATGGCGAAAGTTTGATCAAAAATCAAGCCGTAATAAATTTTGAAGACAATAATAATTTTGGGTTGTTGACGGTGAAATATTTGGAATACGACGAAGCTGCTGAAAAGTTAACCGACCTACTTCAGAGGGTGAAGGTAACGAGACTTGTGGAAGTTTATCAAACTTCCTTAAGATCCATGAAAGATGTCTTAGAGGTTTATCAACTTCATCATCACGTGGACGAGAAGGACCATACAAAGTTTTGGGTTTTCATCAAATCATGCCCAATAAAAGTCCCACTTTACGACAACATGGAGCCTCAAATTCGATGTCACCAACAATTCAACAAAGCGTTTGTGACATATCTTTACTGGAAAATTAAGAAGATTGGCGAGGGACAAAGCTACAGTTTAACGTTTGGAAGATTTTATCAATGGAAGGTTAGGAGAAAAAGAAAGAAACGAGGTATGTTTCTAGTGGAAGAATTTGAATATGAAGATCACGCTTAAAATTCAAGGCTGAGGATAAGGGTTAAGATTCGAGGACGAATCTTTTCGTCGTAGGAGAGAATGATGTAGGGAGATATTTGGAAATATTCAAAATATCTTTATTATCTATTTTATTAATTTAGACAATTTCCTTTTATTGTTTTAGGGTTTTTCTAGTGTTTTGGATTTATTATAAATAATTCGTTCAGGGCCTTCATGCCTAAGTTGTATTCAGTTATTGATTTTTAATAAAGAGCTTTGGCTTTTGAGAGAAAAGTATTCTATATCCCTTGTTTTCGGCATATCTATCGAGATCTCAACGAGTTCAAGAAACAGGTCCCAAGCGAGGATTCTCTCGAATCTCTTGGTTGAGCTGGCATGTCCTAATCGATTCCTTTGAATCCATTGGTTGAGCTGTTTATCGTTGCTTCCGCTACATCAGATACATATAGTTAATTTTGTGGTTAATAAATTTACATATTTTTTGTTATTGCAGTTTTACAGACATATTTGACCTAGAAATAATTTTTTAAGAAACTCATTTTTATAGAAAAGAGAGTATACATAATTTTTCTTTGGAAATATGTGTATCTTATGCTTAATAGTGCAAATTACTGACTCCCAAACCTGAGATATATAACAAATTGAAAACAATTTTTAGTGGTTTAACAAACTCTTAACATGCATAGACTAATTTTGTAAATGATTTAAGAAATCGACTTAATCGAATTATTTTTTGATGACTAACGACGTTCTAGTGTTTACACTTTGCATTGTTCGCAACATAAAACACTTGCACATAGTTACGACAAAATGGTATTAAATAAACAAAGGACATCAAAATATTTTGGGAATTGGAATTAGAGAAAAACATACAAAACAAATCGACTAGAACTTTGGTTGCTTCTGGTTTTGAGATAATATAAGTATATGTTGAGTATCATCAATCTTAAAATCATAGATGATCCAACAGATATTAATGTACCATCTCAATAACCATCATACATCTAGTGATCTTTTTTGTTTCAAAATATTTATTTTATTATTTTCTGTGTATCAACTGCGAATTGCGTGAATCGATTCCTTTAAATTTGGTATGGATTCTCTATAGCCGATGCTAGTCCATGAGAGACAATTTTAGCCATTCTCTTACTAAAACACGGGAGGGAATGGTGAAATCATCATCATAAAAAATATTGCAGCACTTTATTGGGTTATATGAAATTCACGAACTAATTCATTGCAAAGATAAATTCTTTTTATAATCTATTAAAATATTGTGGTAGTGTAACACCAAGGAAGAAAAACCAGAGATGCGGTCAAGCAGCATGCTTACAAGAGTCGGCCGTATAGCACCAAAGTCGATAGCATCTTTATGTTGCAAGGATGGAAGATTATTGAGGATCCTATACACGTTTTCGACTCCAAATACTCTATAAATATGTTCAAATTTCTTAGGTTGGGTGGATAGAAAATGTGGCGCAAAAATGCATTATGGAGCACATACTTGTTTCAAAACCTTATACACAACACAACAGTTGGAAGTAACTATTTTTCTGGTTTTCTCAATTTAACCCTTAAACCCAAAATTATCGGAAAATAAATCATCAATGTAAATTTTATATATGCACATTTAATATATTACCAGTACACTACAACAAAAATAACTTATTACATCAATTAAATAGTATCACAAAAATAAGCAATACTATTTCAAATTACTTATTAATAAATGATACAAAATATATGGTTTAACATTAGTTATCATAATTGTTATTATTATTAACTAGTTTGACATCAATTAAATAAAACTGATATAAATATTTTATAGTTTACATCACTTAAATAAGATTGATATAAAAATATGAATTTACATCAGTTACATAATCGTTGTATTTAATATATATTTTAGTATCAGTTAAAAGAAAAGATCCAAAATTAAGATCAATTACAAATTGATGTTAAATTTACATCAATTAAATAATTGATACAAATGATTCGTTAATTTTGAAGAGCAACGCTTCTTTGTCCCACATCAACTTTAGGGAAAGAAAGAGAGAATGAATTATCTCTATATATTCTTTACTAAATTAGTTTAACTAACATTGTTTATTGGCTTAACAATCATTATAACATTGTCTAAATGTTTTAAAATTAAATACTTGATTTATCGATTCAGCCGCTGATTCGGGTTTTAGCCAAGTTTTTTCGGTTCAATTCGAATCTTTCAAAATCCAGTTTTTAATAATTTTTGAAACAAAACACCAGTCGGGTTGCGGTTAGATCGGTTTGACCAGCCGGTCTAGTCCGGCTTTAAAAACGTTGACATTAATAATGAATAAAAAATGACATAATTAATGCATGATGAAAATGATACTACCTTTCCAAACAAATAAAATATGATAGTCAAATCTCTCACCATATTTATGGTAATTTGAAAAGAAAAAAACATATCACAAAAAGTCAATTTTTACAAATATATTGGAATTATCACTATCTTACCTAAATGAGTAGCATGAGGCTTTGAATAATGTTTTGGGTTTGTCTATGTTTTGTGTTTGTCTATAAAACCAAAACTATTTTCTTCATTATAGAGCATCAACACATTTAATTACTGCATTTTCAAGATTTTCGAGGTATAACTTTATCTCAATATTTCTATCAAAGTTGATTATATAAATTTACATGATTTTTGTTTTATAATATTTAAATCAAGTATTTCAATACCTAGATTTTTCCAGACTTTTATTTTGATCTACTTTTGTGTTTAAAGGTTAAAGAAAAAATAAAAAGAAGAATAATGGCTTCCAAGCCTTGTGCTGCATGCAAAATCTTGAAATCCATGTGTACACACGAATGCGTTTTTGCACCATATTTTCCATCGACGGAACCTGCGAAATTTGATCGTGTGCAAAGAGTTTTTGGAGCCGAGAACGTTTATAAGATTCTCACTAGTGATACTTTCTCACCTTCACAACGTGAACATGCTGCTATCGCTCTCATCTACGAGGCGGAGTCTCGCATACGAGACCCTGTATGCGGTTATGCTGGTGAATCTTTAGTTTTTGAAAATATTCTCAACGATATAAAAGAGAAAATCGACTCAGCAAAAAATGAGATCGCGGCCACCATGGGACCCGATGAAGTATCGCAATATTCTAATATTCCTATGCCTGACGATTTCCTCATTACACAAAATCAAAAGATAGGTGATGATCATGAAGCTGCCGGCGCATCAACATCTGTTAAGCCACCTGTACTTTAGGAGGCACCGATGATACTCAACAAATCGATACCTTCATTATTGCGTAAAAACCAGAACCAACCATAATGAAATGTCTTTTTTGTTTATTTGATATTTTCATGCACCTCAATTTCCATATATAATAAGTTGGCGTCCTTTCCTTTGTTTATTTCAATTTCGTCATAAATCTATGTAGTTTTTTCAATAATAAATATTCATGTTGTTTTATCTATTTGATTTTTAAATTTGTTTCATTTTCTTTTAATTAGAGAATAACCAAAATATATTTAAATATTGATTCTAACCTAGATCTTTTGGATGATCATACGAGACAATAACTTGAAAAAAATACATGAATAAGAATTTACATGCATAAAATATGTTGAATAAATAGACGAAATATATATATATGGGTATGGTAGGATTTGTATAAATACTTATTCTAAACGTAATGGTATGCGATCGAAAATGTGTGTGTGCTATATAAAGGTTATGGAGGAGAGATGTCAATTCTTAAACCTAAATTGATGAACCATAATTTTTGAAAGTGTAGTTTTTGTGGCTTTGAAGTCAATTGGGTGAGATTGGGAATGTTTGTTGTGTTGATTAATTAAAACTAATTTGAGAGATAAGCCGCCGAGCTGAGAGAAATATTTTCGCGAATCTGGATGGCTTGGAAGAAGATGAGGCAACTGTTTTTCTTTGATGTTTAACACCTTGTTCTTCTTCATTCGACGATTTTGCTTCGTTATTAATGTATCGATAGTTGTATGGGTTTTCAAATTAAACATTTGTTATTAACCCCCTTCATGTAACGAGTTCCAAGTCTTACAAGTTGATCGCAGTTCTTGTTACAGATTCTGATCTCAAGAAGAATAAGAAACTAGAAAGAAGAAGAATTTAGGGGATTTTTAAATTGAATGAAGAACCCTAATTTTCGAATTGGGGATTTTTGGTCTAAAGTCTATTTGGGATTCTGTTTTAATGAAGTCATGTCGTTTTTTTTACAAATACAAAATGCCACGTTTTCATTTAACTGTAGCCCATTTAAATTAAGCGTACTGTTCACGGAGGGGCTAAATCATTATGAAAACTATGTTGATGAGTTTTTACGTTATAAAAATAATTGATTGATTTTTATCCGATTCAAACTTAGTGGAATGGTTTTTTTATTAAAACCCCTAAAAATAATAGTTAGTAAACAAATCATTCAATGAAATTTTTATTCATGGAAAGTACTAATTGACATCTACATTTTATTCTCAACCTGAAAGCAACCTTTAAACTCTAGTTTTCATTATTTCTGATCGCTTTTGGGCAAGGAGAATGGTCAAGCGATATTTAGAATCTATTTGGTTGCAGAAAGTAATTCATCTTGAGTTGGGTCAAAAAACAAATTGTCGATGAATGGTGATGTTGTAACACATGCCAACATAAATTTGGCGCAAGTTGAGCTTTGCTATAAACCCAAGATTGATTTAGAGATGAATCTGATTTTTTGGTTGGTGAAATGGTATTTTAGCTTTTACATTGGCTCGAAAAAAAAATATTAGTTGGTGATGATTCAGCAGAAGTTTCTAGAATTATTAACCACCGATTAACTCTATGTGAGGAAGGTTGTTATGGGATGTTATATTCGATTCATTAGGAAGTTGGATTTGGAAGAAATTGCTCAAGATTCTCCCTTTAGCAAAGCCTTTTTGTGTTGCAACGTTGGTTCTGGCATGTTCGCTAAATCCAATGGGACATACTATCCCTTGGGAAAAAAACAGTTTGTTTTGCACAGCAAGTACCAAAGTTCTCTTTCATTCACTGGGTTACCGCAAGGGGAATGCCTCCCACTCGCGATAGGCTCGAAAGTTGGGGTTTGCAAGTTCATGAAGCTTGCCTCCTTTACCATAGTGTCTCTGAATCGATTTCACATCTCTTCTTCCATTGCACTTTTGCGGCTCAAGTGTGGGCTTCATTTTTTACGCATCATTCACTCAATCCTCCAACCGTTTATGATGGGATTGTCTCTTGGGTGAGATCTGCTTCAACAAGTCATAAGCTCAATGTTATTTGCAAACTGATCCTCCAAGCTTCAATCTACGAACTTTAGAAGGAGAGAACCTCGAGACTACATATATAGGGATGTATCCAAGAATGCGGTTCAGGTGGTTAGAGAGATTCAGGGAATCATTCGTCGAAAGTTGATCGGCCTTGATTCCCGTTCGGCGTCTCTTCTTCAGCAAAGTACTCCTTCGGGTATGTCATATCTCTCGTATTGGTTTGAATACATCTAGTTCTTGAATGATCCGGCTCCATAAAACGGAAGGTTCAACATTTCATCACTCTTGTTAGTTTGTCTCTTATTCGATTTGGCTCTCTTCTTAGTCGAGTACTATCCCTGGTTTAGTCCCTGGAAGTTGTTGTAGTAGTTGATATTTGTTTTCTTTTGTTACCCTCATGAGATAATTGGTCTGTAACTCGTGTTGGAGAATCATGTACTCATAAATAATGTCCTTTTCCGGAAGGATCAAAGGAACCAATTTTAGGGGAAAAACTCTATATGTCACTTAAACGTTTGAAAAAACATCTCTCGGATTGGGAAGCAACTTAAACATACATGCAGCTTGATGAGAAGACTAATTAACAACTGAAACACATAGTTTGTTGATGAACACCACACTGAAATTTTTGGATAACTAATTTTAAAAACTATAAAAATTCATAACTAAAAAAAAAAAACTTAAACTAAATATCTAAATTTTGATTTATTAATATAAAATATTAAAAGAATGAAAAGCCATGTACATTAGTAATGCATAAAAAGTAACATAATTATTTTATGATAAATGTGATATTATCTTGCCAATAAATAGACTATCACATTATTGGTAATTTGAAAATAAGGAAGGTATATAATTAGAAGTCAAAGTTTAAATATTTATTGGTCTTATTACTATCTTACCTAAATGAGTGACATAATACTTTGAAACATGTTTAGAAGTATGTCTATAAAACCAAGACTGTTTTCTTCATTATAGAATATCAATCACATTTGATTATTCAATTTAATTTTTTTTTATATCAGAATTTTCAAAAATTTCGAGGTATTCGATCTTTTCTTTCAATTCATTTAAAATTTCACTTGATTTTTGTTTTGTGATTTTTGAGCCTAATACTTCAATACATTGATTTTTTCCGGTATACTGAATTAAAGTCATAGGATTTTTAGAAAACATACACCAGTTTCTCACTAGTACTAGTACGTACACCATCGGTTTCACAAACATAACCTTTTATGGTTTTGTCTATAATCTATATTTAAATTATGTAGTCTTATGTATATAATAAGATATTTCATGATATTTTCTTCTCATTTTGCCCTTTTTATTTTGATGGACTTTTGTGTTTGAAGAATAAATTAGGAGAAAATCTAAGAAAAATAATGGCTTCCAACCCTTGTGCTGCAAGCAAAGTCTTGAAATGCATTTGTACACCCGAATGCGTTTTTGCACCATATTTTCCATCGACAGAGCCTGAGAAATTTGATCGTGTGCATAGAATTTTTGGAGCCGAAAACATCTTTAAAATTCTGAGTAATAGTAATCTCTCACCTTCGCATCGTGAAAGTGCTGCTAACTCTCTGAGCTACGAGGCAGAAGCTCGTATACAAGACCACATATACGGTTATGTTGGCATGTCCTTAGTTTTTGAAAATCATCTCAACAATTTGAAAAATCAAATCAACTCTGTAAAGAATGAGCTCGCGCACGACCACCATGGGACCCGATAAATTGCCGCAATATTATAATCTTCCTATGCATGCTGATTTTCTCACTACAAAATCCTCTTTATCTGCTTTTTTTTAGAGAATGTAAAGCTTAAATGAGGTTCAAAAGAATAAACTTAAGCAACTCCCACTTGCTGATGCGCAAAGGATATCGGATGAAATATTTTGGATGAGAAAAAATCAAGACATGGATGATGGTCATAGATGTTGATCCAGGAGATCACTAAGGTTGTTAAGAGGTTAATCGAGGAGTTGAGAGGTGAGATTTCCGTGAATAGAGCGTGTTAACCGGAATTTAGAGTAGACCGGGGATTATGACGAACGGGTCGGAGACCGTATTCTTTTTATTATCAAGGGAAAGTGGTGAGCAATTTAGATTTACGAACTGGTTCCGAAGGGAATCCAGTTTGGCGTTCTAAATATGCTACTTTGCTACAAACGAGGGAGGTCGGGTTATTTTTTGTAGGGGATCAAGTGTCCGAAATCCAAAAGTCCCCTTCTTAAAGCACACCAAGGAATATATATAGGGAGGGTCGACTACCCACTTCCCAGGATTCCGGGGACCACGTGTCGTCTTCTCCCTGCTTGTGGGGTAAGGTACCCTAGGAGGCGTGTTCCGGCTTTTAGGGAGAGGATTCATGATGAGCTCGGCGCCATACTCTTGTAAGATAGCACACTGTTCGGCCGACTCCTTCCCACGTGTCTCCATCTCCTTTGTTCACTCGGCAGAGTTGGTGGGTTGTCAATCTACGCCCATACCCTGGTTCTGACAGCGTACTGTTTCAACAACCTCCACGTGTCTCCTCTCGCTGCCGCTGCTCGGCGAAACGTCCACATGATCCCGAAGAGTAGCCCGCAGCCCGGGGGTCTTTGATGAATGTCAGCGCGGGGAGCCGAGGTCGGCGGACCATCGGTCAGGGGTTGACTGAGCTTGAAGAGGGTTTATTATTAAGATGGGCCTAACTAATTGGGGGTGCTAGGCCCACCTCCAACAATAGAGCTATTGCTAGCACATCCATATATGTTGGGCCATCTATGGCTTTAGGAAATACCAGTGATACTCAATAAATACTTCCATTACCTCAAAAATAAAACCAAACATAATTTTAATAAAAAATTGTATTTTGTTTTTATTTGATATTTGCATGCACCTCAATTCCCAAAATAATGTGGTGTCCTTTCTATTATGTATTACAATTTCATCATGTACTTTTTTATAATGGATATTCATGTTGTTTTATCTCTTTGATTTTCAAAAGTTGATTCATTTTACTTGGATTAGAGATAATCAAAATACATTTAAAGATTGATTCTAACCTAGATCTTTTGTTTGATCATATGAGATAATAATTAAAAAATTTACATGAATACAATTTTTTATGGTGTCCTTTCATTACCTCAAAAATTGAACCAACCATAAAAAAAATTTAAAATTTATTTATTTGATATTTGCATGAACCTCAATTTCCATAATAATTAACATGTTATGAAAAGTTTAAAAGAATCAACACTAATATATAAGGGTTATGAGCCAATCTACTTATTGACAATTATTTTTGAGTTGAAAGCTCATGATTCATAAAATGCTATCAGAGCCTCGTTTGTTTACTCAAGTATGGTGGCCCGATAAAATTTTATTACCGATCCTATAGTAGAATTTGGTTCGAGATGGGCCGATAAGAATCATTCTCTCGAGGGGACGTATTAAGACCCCACATCGGCAATTAAAAAAGACCAACACTAGTATATAAAAGATATGGGTTAATCCACTTATTGGCAATTGATTTTGAGTTAGAAGCTCATGATTCCTATATTTTTTTATTTTTTTTTGTTGTTAAATCTTGGAGTGATCTCAGGCCCTTTGGGCCCAGACTAATCTCCAGGAGGCCTCACATCCGAGTTCACGCAATTGTTTAAGAAATCGTGCGGCTAGGTGGCCAAGACGACTCGAAGCTGAGTGGAGGAAATCCATATAGACATCTTTTACCACCAGCCCAAAAAGACTTGGTTCCATGATTCCTAATATAATGTGGTATCCTTTCCTTTATTTTATTTTTTGACATATGATGTCCTTACCTTTATTTTTTACAATTTCATCATATATTTATATATATATATATATATATATATATATATATATATTCGTGTTGTTTTATCTATTTGATTTCAAATGTTGTTACATTTTATTTTGATTAGAGATAACCAAAATAAATTTAAAAATTGATTCTAACCTAGATCTTTTGCTTGATCATATGAGATAATAATTTTAAAAATTACATGAATACAAATTTATATGCATAAAATATATTAAATAAATAGACAAAATATATATGCATAAGATAGGATTTAGATTTTTAAAATTATACTAACTAATTAACGATTTCCGTTGTTTGTATTTAAGCACGATTCCATTGGTCGAATTAGACATTACAACTATAAACATTATAATTTTCTATAAAAAAAGAACTATAAACATTATATGAAATGCTCACTAGACAATTAAATACGCATCATGGTATGTAGATTTTAAAGAAAAACTACAACACAATAATACTAATCTATATATATATAAAGTAAGTTTTTCTCTTTTCTCATGCTGTCACCTCAGCATCCTATAAAATTAATACACATACTAAATACATATAATTATTATAAATTTTGTTTTAACATTATGAAAAAAATTTCAAAAGGCATTATTCATATTCTAAATTAAACCAGAAAATAATAAATTTATATGAATATAGTTCTTTGAAATAATAACAGATTTAATAAATTTGGTTATCATAATATATTTCAACTTTTATAAATATTTAATTAGGTTAAGTTGTATCGCAAATACTATAAAAAAAAACTAAAAATATCAAACAAGTCCTAACGATTAAACAAATAAGTTAAATATGTAACTAAATTCATAAATAAAAATATAAGTTGGCAAGTTTTACATCTAATAAAGAGACAAATAAATAAAATTTAGGTATACTTAACATAATAATTACAATTATACATAACTATGAAAAAGAGATTAAGAGCCGAAAAAATTAAGAAACATATTAAAAGTATTTACACAAAAATATAAATTAAGTTTAAAAATTTAAGATCGTTGTGTTTTGTGATATTATTTTTAACAAAAAAAAATAAAAATAAATGTAACTACAACATGAGAAGAAAATAAAAGCTTTGTATATGCAAAATATATATCATGTGATGTAAATATATTTCAATTCTCATAATAATTACCATCTATTAATACAATAGTTTTTCCTAGAATTTGAAAAGACATTTACTTAATAGAAGATATATTATATTGAATTAATCTAAGGAAATTTCAATTTAATAATTTACTTTTATCATGTTATTTATATAGTTTAGAAAAACTATAGAATTTAGTGTTTATAAATTATGGATTAGATTTATTATAAATAAAATCAAAAAAATATTGTGACTTCAAACAATCAGTTATATATGGAAATATTTTTCAACAAAAATAAAAGAAAAATAGATTTAGGAATCACAAACATATTGCACACATAAATAGGGTTAAAATCATACATGAAACACTCCAAAAATAATAACTTCACATGAAACAAAATTAAAAAAATTATTATGCAGCTTTAAAATGTAATTATCTTCTCTTTAAAATGTAAATATCTTCCTTTTAAAAAACTCAACTAATTGCATAAAATGGATCACCAAAGAAAAAAGAGAGGTAAAAATGTGTACCATCCAATAAATAAACACATAGATGATCATAAATTAAAAAAAAAACATAAACAAATTCACAGATCTTAAGCTGAGAGAGATAATTAAATTAACTACGAGACTAAATAAAATAAAATACCATTAGATTAAAAAAAATTGTTTACCACGTCACGTCCGTGCGGATCACACCTTTTGTGATTGAAATTGAAAGTGAAATCTCACCGGCGATGGGAGAAAATATCGGAGAAGACGAAGGTTTTAGAGCAGTGGGTAATATTTTTTTACAGGATAATCATATTTAAAAGAACTCTCTCTCTCTCTCTCTCTAAATATTTGAATCGACGGTCGACCCCATATTTTTTATATTTTTCAAAATCGGCCCATATTCTCTCAAATGATCACATTAACCTATACATCTATGATGATTTTGATAGTAAATTAGTGATAGAAATTAAATCGTTTTTCAAATAAAATTAGATTCATTTTGTAGTCACCAACACTGGATCATCGAAAATGAATAATAGTAAATTCTGAATATTTTATTAGTATTCGGTCTTAGGTAAAAATAGATAAAAATACAGTGACTTATTTCGAAGTATTCTTTTTTTTTAAGTTCGGAGAATTCTAAATTCACAAAACTAACTTTCTTTTTATTAGTATTCGAAGTAACTTTCGGACTATACAAAACTAACCCTATTTCGAAGTATTTATTTTATTAGTATTCAGTTGGGTTAAAAAATATACAATTCTCTAAACTTTAAAATGACAAAAACTTAACTTTTAAAAACCAACTAATTGAATAAATAGTCAACCAAAAAATAAATAAATTGTGGATCACTCACTAAACAAATACATAAATAAACATAAAATTAAGAAAGGAAAAAAACTTAAGAATAAACAATCCACATTTCTTAAGCTAATAGAGACAAATCCATTAAAAATCATACTAATAAAACTAAAATAATATTATACCAATTTTTTAAAAAACAAAATTGTGTTCACGTCCGCGCGTAGCGCGGATCACACACTAGTAGTGAATACAAAGTGACATAACCAATGCATGATAAAGGAATATAAACCAAGTCTTTTTGGGTTAGTGGTAAAAGATGTTTATGTAAATTTCTCCCACCCAGTTTCGAGTTGTTTTGGCCACTATTAACCTTACAATTTCTTAAACAATTGCGTGAATTTGGATATGAGGCCTTTTAAAAATTAGTCTGAATCCAAAAGGATTGGGATCACTTTAAAATTTTTTAAAAAAAAAATAAAGCAATATATTATCTTGTCAAAAAATTGGAGTACGACGGTCAAATCTACCAAATTATTTTCTATGTACAAAACGAAAAGAAAAATAGCATCTAACAGAAAGTCAAACTTTATATATTAATCAGATTTATTGTTATCTTACCTAAATTAAAGACATAAGACTTTGAATCATGTTTTAAGGCATGCTTATAAAACTGAGACTATTTTCCTCAATATATGGCATCAATTGCATTTACTGTTTTTTTCATTTCTTTCGTAGATTTTCAAAATTCTCAAAGGTATAACGTTCTGTCACTATATCTACTAGTAATTCGTGATATATCTATATGGTTCGTAATGGAACATGTATATATATAACTAATATTATTTTCCACCAAACCATTTTTTTTAATTTGAGAATCAAGATGTAAAAATAAAAGGTCGTGTCGCCATGCTTAATTTTAAAAAGATATGGTGTCCCATAACTATTTCCAGAAAGGGTACACAAATTTGTTCAAATTTATTTAAGCATTTGGGCTAAAGGGCCCACGTCTAAATGTTTTTTAAATTAAGTGTGGCGACGTGGCCTTTGTTTTTATACTAATTTTATAATTATTGTTTGGTGGACAATAATATTGTTTGGTGGACAATAATATTTGGTTTAATTGTTTGGTGGATAAATTCTCAAATTTTAAAAAAAAATTATTGTTTGGTGGACAATAATATTATATATAT
>PKML01050680.1:226048-313750 GCA_002933935.1 Eutrema yunnanense
TTTTTTTTTTTTTTTTTTTTTGGTGAAAATGTTAAGATATTATTATCAAATTTTTCAGTTTTTGACAGAAGTTACAGGGAAACAAAGAAACAGATTAACCTACAGAAAAAAACAACAAAAACACGAATAATCCGGATCCGAAGGACCGCAGTCTCCGACCAATGGGGTCTCCGCATCATCCTCCCGGCCGGAAAGGACCGGAGCCTCCGACACTGAGGGACCGCGCATCATCCCACGTCACCAAAATTATTTAACAAACTACAAGGAAAAACAAATACTAACAAAACCGGAAGTAACCTGAACCGTAAACCCTAATGGGCCTGGTTGAGAATCCTAATCCAATAACTTATTAACCAAACCGGGACTGAACCTAAACCTAATCGGCCAAAGCCGGAAACAGAACTCCCCGCCGCCAAACAACACCGCCAGCCAAAACCCCCACCAGTCAAGCCGCCAACCGAAGAACACCACTATGCAACCACCACCACCCTTCAACCACCTTCCACCCGATCGCCACCGACCACGAAGCCCTTGCTGAAGCGAGGAGATCCTGTCACGGCCAACGATTCAGACTCCCGGCAGAACAGGACTGCCGCCAGGAGGAGGAGAAACAGGGCCATCTCCACACCCTCGACAACTCCGGCAAGGAGACGGTGAGATCCCAAAACAGCCGCCACTTCATCAACTTTCACGGTAAGACAACGACGAAGGGCGAGGAAGGCCGAAAGAGTAGAAAGTCGTCGGGAAAACCGCATTGCTTCTCAAGATCCACAGTCCTCAGAGCTTCACCGGTACCACGCCGCCGACATCCAATAACTCTCCAAACTATAGCCAACCCACCGCCGCAACAAACCGAGTAAGCAGATCCATGAAACCGCCGGCCGAAAGAAAACCTCTAGGCATTACAGGGAGAGATTGCACGGAGGGAGCCTTGCCGGACCAAGTCCTCACAGATCCAGGACAAGGAGCCACACCACACCGCCTACAACCCTCGATATGCCTTGCCTCATCGCCGGAAAGCCAAGATTTGATCGCAAAACCACCGGAGTTGAGCTCCCTTCCACGGACGAAGCTCCGCCAGGATGCAAAAGGAGGGTGTCTTCCTCACGGCGCCGGAATCACCAGAGGGAAGCCACCGGAAATTTTTCTTCTTTGAGATCTAGAGAGAACGCAGAGAGGAGAGAGAAAATGCCGCTCAAAGGCTCAACCCCTTTTGTCTGTTTTTATTGACTCGCCACCACTGAATTCAAACTCTTATATCGTCGTGGCCTCGTGGGTGTTCCGGATTGTAAAAAAAAAAGTAATTTAGATATACATAAAAATAAAAGTTAATAAATAAATTATTCAGTGAAATTTTTATTTATGGAAATTCCTAATTGACTTCTACATTTTATTCTCAACTGGAAAACAACCTTTAAACTCTAGTTTTCATTATCTTTGAATACAATTAAATACGCATTATTGGTATGTAGATTTTAAAGAAAATCTACAACACAATAATACTAATAGAGAATAAAAAGTGTCATAATCAATGCATGATAAAGGATCGGGGTGGAACTATTATTCGGGATCCGAGATCCGATCTGATATCCGCTTCAAAAATCCGGATATATGAGGGGGTCGGATCCGGATCGTAAAATCTTGTTATCCGTCAAAACCGGATCCGGATTCTTTAAATATATTAAAATTTTATATTTTATTAATAAATTTTTAATATATTGAGATATATATATATATATAATTTAAATAAAATTTAAATATCTTTTATAATAACAGATTTTTTTGACAAAATATTATATAAAATTTTAATTTTATCATTATTTTAATATTTTAATATTTCTACGGATCCGGATATCCGGAAACCTCGGATCCGGATAGTTAAAACTCGGATCCGCCGGATCCAGATACGGATTCAGATATCCCAAAATTTTCCGGATATTCGATCCGTCCCACCCCGAATAAAGGATGATATTATCTTGTCAAAATAGTGAAGTATCACTGTCAAATCTACCATATTATTGCCTATATGCAAAAAAGAAAATAATAGCATCTAGCAAAAATTCAAACAAATTTTATATTTTATTCGTTTCACCAAGAGTGTTATTTTGAGGTTTTATTTTTGTTTTTCAAAGAGTATCATTTTCTGTTTTCAATGTTTAATTTTGAACAAAAATCAAGTTTTAACCTTATTGTTTTAGTATATTAATAAGAAATAGAATATTTGTTTAGTGCCTTATTTTTGGTAATCGGTTCCTCCATTTCTCCTCAAACGAAAATGAAATACTATATCATCTTAAAATTTTTAAAAATCCGAGAAAGAATGTAGAACGTTAATGAGTTAGATAATGATTATCGATGTAATCCGTATAGTAATATTATTTTTTCCGGCAAACAGATTGTATCTCTATAATATTATTTAAAAAGACGTTTTTAAAAATGAACTTTGTTTTGTAAGTTATTACATGAAATGACATTACAAATAACAAAGAATAATTGAAATAGGAAAGGATAGAATAGTCTTTTTAAATTATTGATTAAAATATGGAAAGTATATATTTTACATTAAAGAGGTTATCTATAATTTATTTTTTAATTATTTTTAATACTATATATTTTAAAATAATAATCAATTCATATATATTCAAAAAAAAAAATCTATTCAAAATCTTACTATATTTTTCATTATAATTTATTATATTTTATTTTAATATCTATCAAAACAAAAATTGAAAAATATTTTACTAATTTGATAAAAAGTTAGACACAATAAAACTATTTTTTTTAAAGAGTTCGTAGACTAACCACAAAAACTAAAGTCATTTAACGGTGCATATTAGAGTTAAGTTTTGAAGATTATAAGTTTTTACGAGTTAGCCCGAATAATATTTTATTTCAATGCAAAACGGATTAAATAGACAAATTATTACAAATTGACAGCTTTATCCATAATCATTAGTTAGCTATATTGTAAAATTCAGATAAAACAATTTTCTTAAATTTCAAAACAATTTATTTTAAAAAAAATTACTCCGCGCTATAAGTAGCGCGGGTTAAATCCTAGTTAAGATATTAAAATAGACCAAATTTGTCTCACCTCTCCGGCCGGTCTTTTCCGGCGTTTTAACCGGTGGATATCCGACAGTTCAAACACTAGTATCCAAAAGATAACACAATCCAGAGAATCAGCCAACCATTTCTAGTTCAGCTATCTAACAAGAACACACAGAAATTGTTGTCTTTGAGATTACCTGACGAGTTAACCCATGGTCCGTTTAAAGCCTAACCTCACGTGTTTATTTATTTCCAAATAAAAATTGAACCAAAACCCCCAAATTAAAAATTGAACCAAACCCCCAAATTAAAAATTGAACCGGACCCCCAAATCGCAGAAAAACCCTAACTCTCTGGAAAACAAAAAAAAACAAAAAACAGAGCTTCAAGCTCGAAGGCCTTCAATTCGATCGAGCGTCATCAGAGGAAGGAGTAAAGACGCGAAATGCGAATCCGGAAAAGATAGCAGATTTTCATTCGAGCTTCTGAAACCGAGAGAGAAGGAGAGATTGTGTTCGTAATCGAAGAACCTTGGTCGGAATTCAAAACAAGAGAGCGTAGATTGAACAGTTGATTCCGAGAAGTTGAGGTGTGTTTCATATGTCTTGGTAGATTCTTACACTATGAGTCTTCTTCTCTTATTCATATTACTTAGTCGATTTCGATTCTTACATCATGAGTTTCCTACATTAAGATGCTTCTGTTCCCGAAAGTTAGGTTATACGAATCTATTGTTGAATCTCTATCTATACCAGTACCAGTTAATGAAAATGAGTAATTTTGTTCATTACTCCTTTGCTAAATCTAACTTTACGAATCAATTGGGACTAAAGTTTTGTTCTTCTTTCATCTAACCGTCAGTTTTATGTTTGCCTGCTCTGGTGTGTTGTTCTATGTGCAGAGATCTTCTGTTCTTAAAACCAAAGAAATGAAGAAAAAGATAGCCATTGGTTTCGAGGGTTCAGCTAACAAGATTGGGGTTGGCATTGTGACATTAGAAGGTACAATCTTAGCGAATCCTCGGCATACATACATAACACCGCCTGGTCACGGTTTCCTTCCTAGAGAGACTGCACATCACCATCTCGACCATGTTCTTCCGTTAGTCAAATCAGCTCTCGAGACTTCCAAAGTAACTCCCGAAGAAATAGACTGCATATGTTACACAAAAGGTCCCGGGATGGGAGCGCCGTTGCAGGTCTCAGCCATTGTCGTTAGGGTATTGTCACAGCTTTGGAAAAAGCCAATCGTCGCTGTGAATCACTGTGTGGCTCACATTGAGATGGGGAGAGTGGTTACTGGAGCTGATGATCCTGTTGTACTGTATGTTAGTGGTGGAAACACTCAGGTGATTGCTTATAGTGAAGGTAGATACCGGATATTCGGTGAGACCATTGATATTGCTGTTGGTAATTGCTTGGACCGGTTCGCTAGAGTCTTGAAGCTTTCTAATGATCCAAGCCCCGGTTATAACATTGAACAGGTAAATTTCATCTGAAAGTAAAGTAAACTCCAATCTATCTAGATTCAAGAACCATGTTAACTCGGTTTTTGCTTTGTACTAGCTTGCGAAGAAAGGAGAAAACTTTATCGATCTTCCGTATGCTGTTAAAGGTATGGATGTATCGTTCAGCGGAATCTTGAGTTATATTGAAACTACTGCGGAGGAGAAGCTCAAGAATAACGAGTGCACACCAGCAGACTTGTGCTATTCCCTTCAAGTAAGGCTATCACTTGTTCATAAATGATAAATCTTGCCACATGAATGCAACGTTTTGGACTATTTAGAGAAAGATTTTGATTGTTGATCTTGCAGGAGACGGTCTTTGCAATGCTGGTTGAGATCACGGAAAGAGCAATGGCGCATTGTGACAAGAAAGACGTTTTGATAGTTGGGGGTGTCGGGTGTAACGAGCGTTTGCAGGACATGATGAGGACGATGTGCTCTGAACGTGACGGTAAGCTGTTTGCAACGGATGACCGTTACTGCATCGATAATGGAGCGATGATCGCTTACACGGGTCTACTCGCATTTGTTAACGGTATTGAAACGCCGATCCAAGACTCTACCTTTACACAGCGGTTTCGCACAGACGAGGTTCATGCAGTGTGGCGAGAGAAGGAAGATTTGGTACTTGGAGATAAGAACGTTGCTGCTAATTGATTGTGTACCCATTTGTTGTATTTTTTTATCCATTTTGGGAATGAATCTCTACTCGATAAATTGTTTTTTTACAAGTTAAGTTTTAATGTGTTTTATTAGTGAAATGTTATGATCGCTAATCGTTTCTTTTGATTTGAATGATTTCTAGATTGGTGTAACACTTTCAAATTTTCAATGTAAGTTGGCAAGTTTCTTTGTAGCAGTTCAAATGATTTGTGTTGCATTTCGATATTTGTATGCTTTTTGTTTTCTTGCTTTAATAGAATATTATATATTAAGGTGACATTTCTACCGATAATGGTGGAGAGATTGTTGCATTACTATTCCTTAATCCATACAAAAACAACGGTAAAAAAGAAACAACAATGTGATGGTCCAATCAGAGAAAATTGGGATAAAAAAAGAATGGTGATTTAGGTGTATATTGTAGGTTGATCAATTAATTATAATTAATTAGATAAGTAGTAATAAGAATTTGTAAATTAGGTAAGTAGAAAAGAGAAAAATGATTAAACTCAAAATATTCTTTGTTTTTTGAATAATTACAGAAATGTCATTAGTCTGAAAATTCAATTTCTAATGGAAGAAACCGGTGACACGGTTTATCAAACGGCCGGCGTTACTGTTCATCAAAACTCGAGCACTATTTATCATCAGAAAAACATATTGTTAGCATCATTAATATTGTCATGTATATCCAATTATCATTGTTAGTTCGTTAACATATAGTTAGTATCGTCAAACATTGTCACGATAAACTAGTTATCATGTAAATTTTTATGAAATTATCATGTTAAACCAGTTATCATATCATAAATTATCGTGTTAATCCAGTTATCATTTCACATATTTGAAAATATAAAAATTATCGTGATAACTCGGTTATCATATCATAGAAACTATGTGTTATTGGTTTTCTAACTTTGATATCATAACAAAGTTATCATCGCCCGTCAGTGTTATCGTCGGGCCACCAATATTATCGGCGCCCGCCGGTGTTATCGGCGTCCGTCAGTGTTATCGTCGCTCGCCGATGTTATTGTCATCCGCCGGTATTATCGTCGCCTACCGGTGTTATCATCGCCCGCCGGTATTATCGTCGGGCCGTTGGTATTATCGTCACCCGTCGGTCTTCTTCTTCTTCTTCTTTTTTCTTTTTCTCCGTCGTGAATAGTAATTCATAAGTGAAAAAATATAAGATTGAAATTATGTAGAAAGGATAAGGGTGAATTATACTTTTTATGTTGAATAATATAATTACATTGAAAATTTGAAAATGAGTTAATTTTTATGTTAATAAATGGTAGTTGTTGCAATTATCCAAAAAAGAATAAATACACGGTAGTTTCCTGATCTAAAAGTAGGCCGTGGAGACAGGAGCTTATAGCATAGTCTTTTGTATTAATAATTCTACGTACTAAGCTAAAGTTCCAATAACAATAGTAAAACAAATTTCAAAAAGTTATAAGAGATAGATCATATAGATTCAAAAAAAGACAAGCTAGTAAAGAGATTCAAAAAATGACAAAAGTTATTAGTAAACCAATCAATTAAAGATCAAAGTAATTAAAGAAAAGATAAAGTATCTCAAAAGTCTTCCTCCATCTTCAAATTCCAAAAGGTGAAAAACAAATGATTTAAAGGAAAAAAAAAAGTTCTATGATAACCAAGAGATTGTAGTGGAGTGGTTTTCATTCGGGATGAGTTTTGGTCATGTTGGTCCAGGTCGGAGATCGAATCCTCCCGGATGCGGAATCATCACACTAACTTTTAGCTAAGTAGGGCATCATAAGTGGACAGTGTCACTCATGCTTGGAAGATTAGTCTGGATCCGTTAAGGGACTATAATTACTTCCGAATTTAATAAAAAAAATAAAAATAAATAAAAAATTATCGGTGTGTCCAGACTTTTTGTTCCATAAATAATACTTGGCTACTATGTACTATGGTATTATTCATTTGAACCTCGAATTGATTTAAGTTTTGTTTATTATTTTTTATATCATATTGTGTAAAAATAATTGGAAAAAAAAACAAAATCTAAAATTGTAATGATCTACAGCTATATCCACTTAAGAAAATACAGAACAAAAAAGGTAGAATAGTCTCCAATACGGCGATACCAAAGCACTTACTTATCAACCATTGTCAAATTAGTTACTTCACTGCTGATTCATATCACCCGATTCTTCGGTTAGGTTTTCAAGAATCTGAAAATAGCCGTTGATAAGTTTCTATGATTTCAGTTCACATTGCACTGGTCCTCCAAATATCTAGCTAGTTTCATTTTCTAGTTTTAATTGCTTCACATATTCGTTTTTGTTATTATACATTCACCAATTTCATTTACTGTTAATTTGTCACACAGTGGTCCATGTAATACTATGGCTCGGTAAAAAAAATAATACGTATAATATATATTTAAGTTTGTACAAATCAAAGAGCATACACATACCTAATCTAATTAGATGAATGTTGGAGTCAGCATTGGATTCTTCTAATAGTCAAACTGTACTAACCCCAAGTTAGGTTTTAATACATGAACTAACAAATACTATTTCTATAACTAATCATTATATAAGCTAAAATCTTTATCAGTTTATACTTTGTAATCTACAATCAATTAGCATAAATAAAGAAAAGCTAATGGAATGATTGTCCTCTAAATCTCGATATTATCATTGACTTTTATAAGTGGTATATAGTATATAGTAATCATATTAGAACATTATATAAGAAATGTAGATCTAAACAAAAGATTCTTTAATCAACTGTTCTCATCCAAAAAATCTACTCGTTCTTGGAGACTACATATGGATACACGTATACGTGTGTGTATGTGTATGTGTATGCACGAGTAAACACGTGCACGTGGCTGTTCAGAGAATGCGAAGGAGTGTTGACAAAGAACAAAAGGATGATCCAAGTTTTGAAATGATTCCAAAAAGTTATTACTATAAGCCAAAGTGCCAATCGCCAAACATGAACTTCAACTACACTCGTTATATCGTTTTCTCACATTAAAGCCGCTCTACACTTTACCCATTTATAACTAGGGAATCTTGTATGTACGGGCATTTTTTAAGTTTTTCTAGCGGATTGTAGTGTTTTTTGAAATGTGTTATACTAAGTAGCATTTTTTGTACTGTTTCCAGTCAACGCATATACAGTATTGCGCGCCTCAACAGTGTACAATACACGGACTAATAAGAAGTAAGGGTAAAATCGTCATTTAGTAAGAGAACCTGTTAACTTGTTTTTACACAATTTGAAAGTGCTACATAGTGATAAACATTAAAGAAAAACAGTTAAAGAACTAGCCATAATTATCTACTACACTTTCAAAAAATGTTAACATGCTAACGAAAATTAGAATAAGTGATCGTGCATGCAAAAAGCCTTTTACATTTCAGGGAAATACATCCATTCCCCACTAACAAGTTACAAATGTGAACATTAACTGTTTTCAAATCAACCAAACAAAAGTCATCAAGATTTGGCTTTCCTTTTCAAAAGCAGTACACGTCTCTTTCTCTATCTTGGAGACACAGAGACAGAGTATTCAATGCGTTGTTTATCTTCCCACTTTTCACCAGCTAAGCTCTGTTCTTCCCTCTTCCTATTCTCTCCAAAACAAGAAATATTCTGCAGAAAAACAAAAAACTTTGATTCACGAGAGTTGAAGTTAGAGCTTCCAAAATCGAGAAACAAACAGATAGATTTCGTGCCTAGATTCTGAAGTTGGGTCCCTCTCTAAAACTTTCTATTTTCTCTCCGTCTAGCTAAAAAAACGAGGATTACAAAGAGATAGATTCAACCCCAGAAGAAAACAGAGTACTCTGCTTCATAAATTTGGTAGCTTTTGTCGAAATTTCTTTCCTTTACTTCTTTTTTTCAAGTGAAGAAAGTGGAGAATTTTACAGAGAGAGAGAGAGAGAGAGAGAGAAGAAGAAGTCAGAGACATTTAGCTTAGGAGAATTCTTGGGCTGTCGTCAAAAATTCATCTTTTTCTGCTTAAAAGGCGAAACAGAGAAAGATAAATGAGCAAAGAGCAGTAATGGCTTCCTTACGTGCCACGTTACTTTTCCTTCTCTCAGTCTTTCTTTCAACTCCACCAACTGTTCGAGGTAATGCCGAGCTGAAAGCTTTAATGGAGCTCAAATCGTCGCTTGACCCCGAAAACAAGCTTCTCCGATCATGGACGTTTAACGGCGACCCATGCGACGGATCTTTCGAAGGAATCGCCTGTAACCAGCACCTGAAAGTCGCAAACATATCGTTACAAGGGAAAAGTCTGGCCGGAAAACTGTCTCCGGCCGTTGCAGAGCTCAAGTGCTTGTCAGGTCTTTACTTACATTACAATAGTCTCTACGGAGAGATACCTCAAGAGATCACAAATCTCACTGAATTATCAGATCTTTATCTCAATGTTAATAACTTCTCCGGCGAGATTCCGGCAGAGATCGGCGCCATGGCTGGCTTGCAAGGTTAGCATCCGACAATCTTTTCAACATTTTGCTTTACCGGTAAATTCCAAACCGGTTTAGTTTAACCGGGGTTTAGTTTAGCTTAACTGAATGAGACTTGGCCGGAGCAGAAGCTAGAAACAGAGCTGAAATACTTTAAACCACACTAAACAGATGATTCTTATAATTTTCACCGATTTGATTTGAATGGTTGTGTTGTATTTTGTTGCAGTTATGGATCTCTGCTGCAACAGCTTAACAGGGAAGATACCAAACAACATTGGATCCTTGAAGAAGCTAAATGTGTTGTCTCTGCAACACAACAAACTAACCGGAGAGGTTCCTTCGAGTTTTGGAAACTTGAGTTTGTTAAGTAGGCTTGATTTGAGCTTCAACAATCTGTTGGGATCGATACCGAAAACCCTAGCCAACATTCCTCAGCTCGATACTCTTGACTTGCGCAACAATACTCTCTCTGGCTTTGTTCCTCCTGGTGAGTAATGATTCTTGAATTGTCTTTGGTAAAGCTTATCTCTCTGTTTCTTGACTCGGTTTTTCTTCGATATGTTTTAAAATCTTGTGAAAGGTCTCAAGAAGTTGAATGAGAAATTCAAGTTTGAGAACAACACCGGGTTATGTGGCGTCGAGTTTCCTTCTCTGAGAGCTTGTTCTGCTTTCGATGATGCGAATATCGAACAACTCAAGCAGCCTCCGGGTGAATTAGACACTAATAAATCAACTCTTCGCAACATTTCCGAGTCTGTATATCTACAAAGGCATTGCAACCAAACACATTGCCGGAAATCGTCATCGAAACTCCCACAAGTTGCTTTGGTTTCAAGCGTGATTACCGTCGCTATAACTTTGATTGGTGCTGGTTTATTGACCTTTTTTTGCTACCGAAGAAGGAAGCAAAAGATTAGTAACACGGCCGAGCTTTCCGAGGGAAGACTCAGCACAGATCAACGAAAAGATTTTCGGGCATCGCCTCTCGTGAGTCTTGCCTACACTAAAGAATGGGATCCCCTCGGCGATAGCAGAAACGGAGCTGAGTTCTCACAAGAGCCTCATCTCTTTGTTGTTAATAGCAGTTTCAGGTTTAACTTAGAAGAGGTTGAATCTGCAACACAATGCTTCTCAGAAGCTAACTTATTGAGCAGAAACAGCTTTACCTCAGTATTCAAAGGTATCCTCAGAGATGGTTCTCCGGTAGCTATCAGAAGCATCAACATAAGCAGTTGCAAGAACGAGGAAGTCGAATTCATGAACGGTTTAAAGCTTTTATCCTCACTGTCACACGAAAACTTAGTGAAGCTACGTGGATTCTGCTGTTCTAGAGGCAGAGGAGAGTGTTTCCTCATCTATGATTTTGCTTCAAAAGGAAAGCTCTCGAATTTTCTTGATTTACAAGAACATGAAACCAACCGGGTTCTTGATTGGCCTGCAAGAGTATCCATCATCAAAGGGATTGCAAAAGGTTAACTCTTTTGAAATCACTTCTTCGAGTTAAAAATTCAGTTGCAGGAACAAATTTTGTTTAACACAAAATCTCTTGCAGGTATTGCTTACTTACATGGAAGTGATCAACAAAAGAAGCCTACGATTGTTCATCGAAACATCTCTGTCGAGAAAATCCTGCTCGATGAGCAATTCAACCCGTTAATCGCTGATTCCGGTCTTCACAACCTTCTAGCAGACGATTTGGTCTTCTCAGCACTCAAAACAAGTGCAGCCATGGGATATTTAGCTCCAGAGTACGTCACAACCGGAAGATTCACTGAGAAAACAGACATTTTTGCCTTTGGAGTCATCATTCTCCAGATACTCTCTGGCAATCTCATGCTTACAAGCTCACTGAGGATTGCAGCTGAAAATGGAGAGCATTGTGGATTCATTGATGAATATCTCCGTGAAGAGTTTGATAAACCAGAGGCGATTGCAATGGCGAGGATTGGGATCAGCTGTACACAGGAGATTCCAAACAATAGGCCCAATATAGAGACACTGCTTCTGGAGATAAACTGTATGAAGAAGAGTGAATGAGTCTGCTTTTTAGTTAGTGTTTGAAGAAAAGGTTTCAACTTTTGTGCTAAGTATGATTCTCCGGTTAAGCATTATCACAACAATTGGTTTTTTCGTTTCCTCTCTCTCCAACAAGAACCGGTTCGGTTTATCTGGTTTTTAGATTTGCAACAGAGAATTGAAGCCTAATTAAATATATAGACTATTTGACATCAATCACTTGGATACAAGTTTTTTTTTTGGTATGAAAAGTTGATTATGGGCTTCATAGAATTGATATGAGAGTAATGATGATGATTAAACTAAGTATGGGCTTCATTATACACAAATAAAATAATTGGATTACAATTAGAATCGAACACATGAATCATGATGATTAAACTATATGAGAAGATCAAGAAAGCTCTTTGAACTGAAGGAAGTTCTTGTGATCAAAGAAAATTGTTGATTGTGAGTGGGTATTTTAATGTTTTTCCTTTTTATATCCAAATTTGTGTTGTGTTTGTGTATTAACTGTTTAGTGTGCTGCCTGTAAAAAAATTATTTCGAGTGTTAAGTTTTGATGTTTTCATTTTCTTGTGTTTGAGATTTTTTTTTGTGTTTTGTCTTTAGTTTCGTGCATGTGATTTTTATACATTTTTAATGTTTTTGTTTTGCTTATTTGCATTATTGACTTAATGAACTTGTGTTTTCCGAAAAGTATGCATCAGTGACTTGTGTAGTATTATGAAGCAAGAGAGATTTGCAAATAGTATTATTTGTTCTTTGTAGCCTCAAAGATTTATTTGTCTTGATTTCGAAAAAAAAACACCATCATGGGCTCTGAGATGAGTAAATAAGCACAACTAATAATATACAAAAGCACAAACTAAAACTATAAAGGATAAATACTGATAATACTCAAGAAATAAACTTATTATAGATCTTACAGAGTCTTAGTGATGATGGCATCTTGTTGCTTTATTGTTCTCTATATATTACTTTATTATTTATAGAAATTGTACGCTGAAAAATTATATTTATGAGCTTTGCAGCCTTTAACAATTAACGGATTCCAATTTTTTTCTAAAGACAATGATAAAAAAATGTGTATATCATTACCGAATATTAAAACAATAGAAAGATAGAATAAAATTTGGATCACAGTAGTTAAATAAATATTAAATGCTGATTTTTATTTTGTTCAGCGGAATAATTTAATATTACTTTAAGTAGTTACATTTTAAAATTTCTGCATAATATATAAACATAACACTAGCATATATAATATTTTAAAAATATTATATATAATGAAAATTTTACATTAATTAGATAACTCCACAAAAATTTGTAGAAATAATTATGAAATTTCAATATTACACAGGTGAGATCATGAGAAACTTAAGCGCTTTTACAAACCATTTGTTAAAAGGAGAAGAGAAATATTTAGTTTCTGAGAAATGGTTTGCAAAAACGCTTAAGGCTCCGAATAGAGAAAGCGGATCAGGCGGTGCGGATCAAGCGGTTTAAGCGGATCAGGCGGAACAAGTGCGGATCAAGCGGATCAGGCGGAACAAGTGCGGATCAAGCGGATCTAACGGTTCAAAATATAATGTTGAATGGTGAAAGCAGATAACAAGCAGTCCAAAATATTATATATATTTATAATAATTTAAATTAAATTAAAAATTGCTATTATATTTAGAATATAATTTTCTGAATAACGTAAACAAAATTGTTTCTAATTTTAGAAATAATAAATAAAATTATTTACTTTAAAATTATAAATTATGTCAAATAGGAGGATATAAACTTTCTNAGTTATGAACCAAACTAAAAACCGTAACCGAACCAAACCGAACCGAGCCAAAATTGCATATGGTTTTTAAATGGTTTCATTTTTTATAAAACCGATAAACCGAAAACCGTACCAAACCGAAATATATATGGTTTTTATATGGTTTGAATTTTTATAAAATCGAAAAACTAAAAAAACCGAACCGAAACCAAACCACAAACCGAAGTGCCCACCCCTAGTAACAATGGAATATCATCTAGTAGTATCAACATTAAACTATCCATGTCAATATAGATAGATATATGTCATAACTTGTATTGGATTCAAAAGGCTAAAACGCATAGAGACTTTTTGATATACTTTGTTGATCCGTCCGTTTACTACACATCTGTTTCGCAAAACGTGGTTTTCTTGTTTATTAGCGTAATAAATGAATAAATTAAAACCAACTTATTAGAACAATGAAAATCATAGGCTCTGAATGGAGAAAGCGGATCAGGCGGTGCAGATCAAGCGGTTCAAGCGGATCAGGCGGATCAAGTGCGGATCAAGCGGATCTGGCGGAACGATTGCGGATCAAGCGGATCAAGCGGTTCAAAATATATGGTTGAATGGGAAAAGCGGTACATAACGTATATTTGAATTAAATATAAATGTAATAAATATTGCTATTATTATAAATATTTATAGTATATTATATATAAAATAACTTCAAATACAATACATCACTAAAAATAAAAAAATTAAGATCATGTATTTTGATTTTTCCATAACATATTTGCAATATGTTCTCTAGTCGGTTCTTTTGAGTTTTGAATAGTTCGGATATAGACATTTAAGAACCATTTAGGAACCGCAAATAAAATCGGTTCAGGTACCTTCCGATTTGGTTCAGTATGAATAGTTAATGTCATATCCGAATTATAATCGATTTTTTTGTTCGGTTCGGTTACTCTTATCCGAGCTACCTGAAACTACCCAATTAAAATTGCTATATTATTTTCATTTTTTTATAATATGTATTTTTGTAATTTAGTGTTAAACGATGTTCTATCGTGTCGGTTCTAATACATTATTTTTACATTGAACTATTTTAAGTATCGATAAATTAAAAAAACATGTATTATGCCTATATTGATTTGATATTGTTATACATAATTTATTAGATATGTTCGTAAAATATCAAGTATTATTGGATACGTAGCTAATACCACGAACTAGAGTATCAAAAGTTACAACCAAAGAACATTTTTTAAAATGGGTTGAGTAATGCCAATAAGAAATGGTAATAAATTGATAACATTAACCAAAAATAATTATTTTTTGAGTACATTTTATATTTTATCTCTAAAATAAGAAGCTATTGTTCATAGCGTATAATTGAACCACCTAATATGAGGAGAGTTTGATCCGCACTGCATTATTTGTTAAATGAATGACCAAAAAATAATAATTATTCTATGTTTTTTTTCAAATGCGTTTCTTTGACAGTTTGACCGTACTTTTAAAAAATAACAATAAAATTTGTGAATGGAAGTGAAAGATGGTTCATCCACCTCATAGTATGAACCGCTTAATTTCCGTAGTTCCATTCATAGCCATAGAGAGTTGCATCATTTGTGACCGCTAGATGCAACTCGATAATTACATATCTTATCTTGGGAATAAGAGATGCCGAACTGAAGTAATGTGTCAAAATCTACTATTACAAAAACTCATTTAAAGTGATGGATGAACAAACAAACAATTCACATCAATTTAGTAAACAATTCATGTATATGTCATTCCCTTTTCTTTCTCTATACTCTCTCTCTTTCTATATAGTCTCTCTTTCTTTTCACATCAAAAAACAATTCACATCAATGTAGTAAACAATTCATGTATGCGTCATTCCCTTTTCATTGGGCAGTGTAGCCAGACCTGAGTGTAGCTACTCTCTCTTTCTACACGAAAATTAGATTCTCAACAAAGTTACAAGTAATATGATAGTTGCAATGAATACCTCCGGTGTAGAACCGCTCAATAGTACCATGCGCAGGATCGAGATAGAAGATGGACGAGAGTCTCCTCTGGTAGATGCTACCATACCATTCTCTCATCGAGAAAACCAGAGTCTCCTGGCAAGCTCCTTCCAAGGAGACAAAAGATTGGTTATTTCTTGTTTTTACTTTGAGAATGGTCAAAGACCATTTAGAACACTCTTCATCCTTCAAGGTCCAGTATTTTAGTTCGTGTCTCCGCTGCACTGAAATCAATACCTCCCCTTTGAATATGGCTAAAGCTCCATTCTCCTAGATGGGCAGTGGAAGAAGCTTAGAAGGAATCTGAATTAGTGTAAAGGTATGTGAGAGGAGTTCACACTTTAACATGCAAGCTTTTTTGGCACCACAACTATAGTTGAATCCAGCGATGTAGAGACTTCATTCGTGGCAGATGCTTTTTGGATACTCAGACTCTGGAAAGAAGGGAAATGGCAGCTCATAATTCATAAGTTCCCACTCAGTTCCTCCTAAGGTCAAGAGATGGTAAGCGGATATTCTCTCTCTTTCATTGTATGTGATGGACATAATTCGGAAGTTTTGGTGGGATCTTGGGACAAAACCAACATATCCTGCCCTCCTGGTCTCCCACTGACGCGTACACCTAAAAAATCCTTTAGCTGAGGTAGTATTTTCGTCTGACCAGTTGCAGGGTTTAGAAATGTCCACAACTTCTCACAGCTTCTGATCAAAGCCATACCATTCTCACAACTGAACTTCCCGGGACTCAAGATGCAATATGCGACTTCATCTAGGGTTCCCCCGGGAGTCCAAGTCTGCCAATATAATCGATTGCCTCCCCCTTCCTCCCATTTGATAAACAGAACTATTTCCTTATGTTTTATATCCTTCTTTCGGTTAAAGTAAGGTAAAGTGAGGCGATGCCCACTCAATTTTTAAAAACCAAGCTCATTCCAAGGAGACAAAAAATTGGTTATTTCTTGTTTCTACTTTGAGTATGATCTTAGAGGCCACATAACTTTTCTTCTCTTCTTCACAAAAATCGAGACGAGAAGTAGCTAATTTTAATGCTAAAAAAGCTGGTGATAATGCACAATGGTTGCACCTTTCAATCTCTACTCACGACGTTTGTTGGTAGCTAATTTTTTTATTGATAGTCTAAATTGAAAATGATATCGTAACGAGGTTCTTTTTTCCTTATCAGTTTTGTCAAGTAAAGCTCTTTTTAGATTTATATAAATAAGTTAAGATGCATTGACAAGAAATGATCGATCAGCCCATTTTTATGCATTGACAAGATTTATATAAATAACTGGTGATGATGATCGAACAGCCCATTTTTATGCTATGTAGTATTATGGTTTAACGAGTCATCATAGTGCGAGAAAAGTCACATACGACGGAATCGAAGATACAAATTTCAGATTTGATTGTTTTCACAATTACATTGACAGTCTCGTTTCTGCCGGAGAATAAGCTCTCAAAACATATTTATTTGGTAGCATAAAAGTTATGGTTATTGATATACGTACTTTATATATCTTAAACTTAGATAAGATACAGCTCCTCGTGTGTATGCGAAATAAAGTTTATAACTAAAAAAAAAAACGATCAATATTATGACTCATGACTTGTATATCTTATTCGTTCGAATTGTTGGTGATCTACCAACTACCAATTTGTAGTCCAATATCAAAGAATCTATAACCTCTCCTCTCTGTTTATGGATATATATGGATGCGTCGACGTAATTCTTTTATATTTTATCACATATGTGGCAATATTACAACCATCAAACAATTTATGATATTTTTGTCTAAGTTGTTATTTTGCCTGTTTAAGCTTAAAATTATATGAAGAAAACAAAACAGCCCACCTTTTCTATAATTTGGTTAAGAATTCGGTCCAAGTTTCTATTTTCAGACACGTAATTAGTTTGTTTGGTGCCTTACTTTTTAATTTAATTTTTTACCAACAACTCTATTATTGTATATAATATATAAGTCCCAAATAAATACGTGTATCTTGTTATTTCCTCACCACGGGAATTATAAAATTTGATTAGGATGGGTGTCGAACTGTCGAATCCTCTAAGTATCCGTGACTTGATTTTTTTTTTTTTAAATGGTTATCAATGAATGTGTGTAGCTTTTACAATGACATTATTGTGGGTCTTAAAACATGAAACCAGAAAGGTCACCGGATTATCCATATTCATGTAATTAAATTTAAAACCCAAAAAAAAAAATTGATAAGAAGGAGAAAAAGGAGAAAGAGTTGACATTTGGAGCTCAATAAGGGCTATTTTAATTAAATTATACCATATGTTCTATATTAAGTGATGTTTAAGGTTTTTGCATACTAATTAAGAATTCATTTATTTTTTATTTTTTTCTATACTAAAAACATCATTTATTGTACATTTAAACACAATTCAACCAATAAGAAAATAATCTGCAAAATACAAAGGATCAAAAACAATTAAAAATTATTTAATTTTGTATTGATTTGTGAGAACATCACTTATTTGAAAACAAAAAAAAAACCTCTAAAACATCACTTATTACAGAACGGAGAGAGTATTAAGATGTATTTTTTGTGTGAATTAAGCATGTTCGTTGTAGTGTTAACGACGCTAATGTGCACATCAAAGTTAAATCGATGTAGAACTGAAATGTTCATCAAGAAAACAAAAAATATATATAAGTTTGTATATCAAAGCTAAAGCTAAATCGACGGAACACATATTTTGAAATGGTTAGTGTTAGACCTCTAAAAAGCAGGAGTTAGATGTTCTTGGGACATTGAGATTAAACAAGATTAGGAATCGATATTAATCATGTTTATAGAAAAATAAAGAAAGATCTAGATATTTATGAGTATATTATTTACAAGAATGTGCATATATTCATTTAAGTGAATGTATCTATTCTATATTTTTTTTAATGAAAGTCAATTTTCTATTACAAAAAGTTAGCATAGTCGAAAAGTTTTGTAAACGAAAGTGGTTATTAGTTACGCGTATTACTGAACTACATATACAGAAAATACAAACGTAAGTGGCTATGAAATAACATGAACAGATATGACAAAGGCATGGAAACATGGTTTGCCTCAAGATGATGTTTTGAGAAAACGTCTCTCTTTTTTTCTCTTTGTAAATATAAGTTTTTCTCAATTCCACTCAACATGATGTAACACTCGTTGTAACAACGGTTTTTTTGGTTTGAATAAATTTGACATTCAATTAAAAAAAAAAAATAATAACATGAACAGAAAAAAATTAACATCGATGATCATTGTACGGTCATAATGAACCGAGTCCAACCAATGGGAGACTTTAAATTGAGCTTACCAAAAAGATAACCTTTTTTTTGGAGAAATTAATGGAATGGGTTGCATGCAAAATAAATTGCGTGGGGTCTGTATTGTGATAGAGGAGCACTTACATTTAATGATGGCTCCTTCATCTCAAGATATAATACTCGTAAAATTGCCTTGGAAAATCCAAAATTATTTACAATTTACAAAATATGAACTTTAATTTTCGAATAATAATAAAAAAACTCGTTTACATTTAAAAGTTAAACTACTCTCTCTGTTCTAAATATGAACTTTAGCTTTCGAAAGTTAAACTACTCTCTCTGTTCTAAATTTAAAATTAAAATTTAAACTTAAATATATATCGAGATTTTTTATTTTGATTCCATAAAATTGATTTTTTTAGTTTCTTTTATAATTTCTTTAACTATTGTTAATTAATTATAAAATTTAAGAAATATTGATAGCGAATATTTTAAAATATTAAATTACTGTTAATTCATAATTATGGAGTTTTTTTTTGGCAAAATGGTACATGTACAATTAGTATTTTTTAGTCTGTATGAAAACACAAAAAAAAAATGATATGTAGATTAGTGTCTAGGCGGCCGTCTAGGCGTTAGGCGGTCGGACACCTTGAAGATTAGTGTCTAGGTAGCGGAGCTAGACGTTGACCGATTTAATCCGATTTTGATCTAATTAATCCGATTTTTGGCCGATATTTTTTTTTTTTGACATTATGAAAAACTTTAAATTTTAAGTTAATGTGCCGTAGGATAGTTAAGTTTAAATTTTAATTTTAAATTATGAAAAACTTTAAATTTTTAGGATAGTTAAGTTGTCTATTTATAAAAAAAGAATAGAGGCGAGGAGAAAAAGAATTGTCGATGTGAGACTTTTTCACAAAAAAAAAAAATTCAATTTTAAAATTTGTTGGACCAATTCAAAAGACCTTTAAAATTCAATATACTCATGTGCATTCAACTAATAGCATATCCTTGTCTTTGTTGAGATTTCTAAATTAACCCAAAATAATATATTTCACCAATTTGCTATATATTATTTATAAAATTGCATATTTCTCCACATGATAATGCATATTTGATATCATATATTTAATATTCAATATAAATTAAATAAAATAATATTAAAAATTAGTCTCCGATTAATCCTCGATTTTTGGGTTAGACGCTAGATCCAACCCAACCGCCCAACTAGCGCCTAGTACAATTTTAAACATTGGTTTGATCAAACTTCATGCATCGCTTTGCTTCACTCAATATTCATTTTTTGTTTTTATATTTTTAATTATAAAAACAGAAAAAAAAAATGCTAGATTTTGAGACGAATCATACAATTTTGTTTATGGTGACAGGGAACATGATAATCGCGAATTTGGAGATTAAAGGCAAGTTTCCTCATTTGCTGACCTGAAAAAGTTGGTGACTTGGCTAACCGATAAAGTGAGATTAGATAATAAATGATAACTTTGATAAAATTTAGATATTTTTAGTAGTTTATCTTCTTACTTTTAAAATTAAAGTATATTTGGAAAATGAATTATTGGTTTTTTTTAAAATTTAGGCAGTTGTTTTGTCAAAAAATTCAGGACAAATCAATTTATTTCCATCATATCTGGTATTTTTCTTTTAAAGTCTTTACTTTTTCTTTATTTGGTCATTTCAGAGGAAAACCCCAAAAAAAAGAACCTGCTTATACCGAACAAGCAGCCAAACTTAATTAATTTGAAATTTGATCATTTATCACACACGCCACTAATGGAGTAAGTAATTAATTTGATTATTTACTTTGTTTGTATTTAGAAAGAAATCTACTCTATATTTTAATAGAATCTCCCCATTATAACAATTTTATTAATCAAGTGTTTATATATTGTCGAAGAAAAAGCAAAACAAAAGTAAGAACAAAATAAGAAACCTAAAATCAGAAAAAAAGGAATCAAAAGATAAGCAGAGAAGGTTTCCTCCATCATCAATTGTTGACTCCCTTTAGAAGAAGATACAACAATAAAGCTTAGACTCTCCAGATTCCAGATTGTGTTCTTTGCTAAATCCTCTTCTCTATTCTTCGTTTTCAGCTTTCACCATTCTTTTTTGTTCGTGCCGTGATTCAGCTTCGGTCCCCGATTCAACTCACTTAGCTTCAGATTCATAGTATTGTTTCTGTGTACTGTTTTGGCTGCGTTTGCGGTTTTCCTCGTTCGCAATGGAGACTCCACCGGCGGAGGAGCTGCTGAAGAAGATACGGGAGCTAGAAGAAAGCCAGGAGCATCTGAAGCGCGAGATGTCGAGGCTCAAGGTATCGGCGGAGAATAAGCAGCGCTCGCATTCGATGTCGCCGCAACGGCCTGTGAGGAGGAGCAGTGGTGACGGAACTCCGGTGTGGAGAAAGAGCGGCGCGGCGTCGTTCCGTCACGCTTCCCCGCTGCGGAGGGAGAGCCGTGGGCATGCGAAAGCCGCCGGAGCTGGTGGCGAGGGACAATCGGCAGGCAAGTTCACCGATAAACAGTATTTGAATATTTTGCAGTCTATGGCACAAGCTGTTCATGTCTTCGATCTAAATGGGCAAATAATCTTTTGGTGAGTCTGTTAGATTCTGTGATTCCATTTTTTATTTTTTTTTTGTTCGTCAGGACATTTTTGGTATGCGTAGTCAGATGCAAGGATTGTGGATTTGATTCCTCTAGTTTAGGAACCGTTTAAGGAGATGTGATTGATATGCTAGTTTTTGCTTAACTCGTTTTGTTTGTAATAGAAACAATCTAGGTAGATACTGATAGTCAGATTCAAAATTCGATGCCATGCTTGTTCCAGGAACTCAATGGCGGAAAAGCTTTATGGCTTCTCAGCTGCAGAAGCACTTGGGAAAGACTCGATTGATATTCTTGTAGATAAACAGGACGCTGCGGTTGCACAAAATATCACTCGGCGTTGCGGCTGTGGGGAGAGTTGGACTGGTGAGTTTCCTGTCAAGAACAAAGCCGGAGACAGGTTTTCAGTCGTGACTACCATGTCTCCCTTCTATGATGATGATGGTTCTCTTATTGGGATCATATGCATCACCAATGATTCGGCACTCTTTCAAGACCCTAGAGTTCTTCCTCCAGCTAAGACAAGGGGGCAAGAAGGGGAAACGAGCTTTAGCAGGGCGACTAATAGTGTTGCATCCAAGCTTGGTCTTGACTCCAAAGAGGCTGTTGTATCGAAACTCGGCCTTGATTCTCAGCAGCCTATACAAGTTGCTATCGCATCCAAGATATCAGATTTGGTTAGTTTAATTGTATCTTCTCATCTTTTAATATACTGTTGCATTGTTTGACCAGTGTAGTCAAAATTACAGGCATCCAAGGTGGGCAACAAGGTCAGGTCGAAAATTCAAGCAGGTGATAATAATGCTGCACACCTTGAGGGTGGAAGTGGGGACAGCCATCAGTCGGATCAGGGCTTCTTCGATGCTGCTCTCTCTGACCGGAGGGAGGATGCAGCAATAAGTGGTGCTAGCACACCTAGGGGGGATTTTATCCAATCTCCTTTTGGTGTGTTCATACATAGCGATGAGAAGTCTTCAAAGCCCTCCAGAGATTCCAGTGATGAAAATGATGGAAACTCTGTCACCCCTAAGACACTTGTTTCAAAAGCTGAAGAATGGATGGTAAAGAAAGGATTACCATGGCCATGGAAAGGAAATGAACAAGAAGGTTTGGAAGGAAGACGTGCTCATTCTGTGTGGCCTTGGGTGCAGAATGAACAACAAAAAGAACAGGCTCACCAAAGTAATTCCTTTCATAGTGTTAAGTCTGAAAGTAATAAGGCTGCCAATAACGAGGCTATGGGGTCTTGGTCTTCCTCTGTTAATGTGAACAGCACAAGCAGTGCTAGCAGCTGTGGAAGTACTAGTAGCAGTGTTATGAACAAGGTTGATATGGATAGTGACTGCTTGGACTATGAAATCTTATGGGAGGATTTGACAATTGGGGAACAAATTGGGCAAGGTCATGTACTCCTTTTGCAAATGACATATCCATCCTTCAAGACATCATACAGTTTATGTGGTTTTCTGGTATCTGTTTTGCTAACATGCTCTGATAATTTCCTCTTTATGCATGCAGGTTCATGTGGAACTGTCTATCACGGTCTATGGTTTGGATCTGTACGTTCTTGCCTTTTGTTAATGTTGTAGAATATGCATTGTCGATTTTTACAAGCCTTTATGAGAAATCATGAACAAAAGACTCTCTTACTGAGAGTTGCTAATGTCACTGCAGGATGTGGCTGTAAAAGTGTTTTCTAAACAAGAATATTCAGAAGAGATAATAACATCTTTTAGACAAGAGGTAATATGTTTTCTATCACTTCTCTAAGCATGTTTGCTAAATGACAATTGATATTTTAAATGTTTTTTAGTGAGTGACACCTGCCTTCTGCCTTTCATATTTTCGTTTGAAAAGTTATCAGCTAGCTACTCGTTCTAATTTTGAAGTACCTTTGCTGTACTTGCTTGATTCTGAAGGTATCGTTGATGAAAAGACTTAGACATCCAAATGTTCTACTGTTTATGGGAGCCGTGACATCACCTCAGCGTCTCTGTATAGTGACAGAGTTCCTTCCACGGTTCGGTCTCATTTCTTTGGCTAATACTACACTTTCTTTTGTGCTTTCTGAACTCCGGGACCAAAGCTCTGACTCACACTCTAAATCTATCAAAATAACATATGCAGTGGAAGTCTATTTCGTTTGCTGCAGAGGAACACGTCAAAACTGGATTGGAGGCGACGTATCCATATGGCATCGGATATTGTAAGTATTAGTCAAAATGATGCAGTTGTTTGATCATTGATAATTGTATGTCCACAGTTTTGTTAAGTATATAAGCTGCTCTATTCTGGTTCTTCGTTGCATCTGTCTTGCGTATCGTTCTTTTCCACTCTTTGATTCAGTCCCCGTACATCTCATCCGACATGTTACATATTTTATTTACATACTTCTTCCCACAGGCTCGTGGCATGAATTATCTTCACCACTGTAGTCCACCCATCATTCACCGCGATCTGAAGTCATCAAATCTATTAGTCGATCGAAACTGGACAGTGAAGGTATTGTTTCCGTTGTTAAATTCATATAGTTTCCCTTAAGACTGACAAGTAATAACTATCCATCATGCCTTTGGTAATTTTGATGAAGATAAAAAAAAAATACTTTTATACCTACAAAATGCTGTCCACTTTCATCTGATTTCAGTGAATGAACTGGACATGCATGTCTCCAATAGAAATTCGATTTATTTCATTTTATTTGTGACACGGGTTGAGAATATTAGCCAACATACAAAGAGAATGTTATTGGGTCTAGTAATTCCATTGTGAGAGCTGGGAAGTTGTATGAGAAAACATCATCTGATTGATAAAATTCGACTTGTTAGAGTTTAAAGCAAAATGTAAAAACCAAATAAAGAATTAAAGTTATTCTGAACAAAAAGTAAAGCTTTAGACAATGACAAGTTTTTTTGTGAATGCACCAGAAAAGAGAGGCTTGGATTTTGATTGCAGAAGTAGAAACTAGTATTGCCCTTAAGAAAGGCTCTGTTTTTCATAGTTAACTTACTGTGTCATCTAAAACAGGTTGCTGACTTTGGTCTTTCGCGTATCAAGCATGAGACGTACCTCACTACGAAGACTGGAAGGGGAACGGTATTTAACATAGACTCTTACCGAACTGATTCCTCGTTTTTGATGAAGTCAATTCTCTCATGATGAATTCAATTGCTCTTTACCTATTTTGAAGCCTCAATGGATGGCACCAGAAGTTCTTCGAAATGAGGCTGCTGATGAAATGTATAGACTCATTTTGTGCTGGGTTAAGTTCCTTTCCTTATTGCTTTCTAGCCTTCATCTCTAACGATGCTCCTCCTACTCTTTAAACTGCAGGTCTGACGTTTACAGCTTTGGAGTAGTACTATGGGAGCTTGTGACTGAGAAGATACCGTGGGAAAATCTAAATGCTATGCAGGTATAATTTTCGCATTTAGGGAAAAAAATGTCAAAAATTGTTCTCAAAGGAAAGTATGACTAGGGAAATCTGAAATTTGGCCATATCTTAAAGCTATACAATGTCATACAAATACTGCAGCTGTTAAAATGCATATAGTTTTAATCAACCATATAAATAAGCTGTACTTAGTAAAGTATGTTAGGAAACCATACTAGACATGTTGGCTATTGTAATATTAATGTAAAACAATACAGTAAATTGTCTGACTATAAAAACCGTGCAAGTTCAGTGAGTTGATGATCTTTCTTGGTCAAATCAAAGGGATTTGCATTTTCTTTTTCCTTTTAGTTCGTATATGTATAATCTCTGCATGCACAAGTGAACCAGATATGAAGAGAAGTCTATTTAGGATACTTGCAGGTGATTGGAGCTGTGGGGTTCATGAACCAGAGGCTTGAAGTCCCAAAAGATGTTGATCCTCAGTGGATTTCTCTGATGGAAAGCTGCTGGCATAGGTACGCATAACATTACATATTCAGAAAATATCCTCATTGTATGTTTTGGTGTTTGATAGTAGTTGCATAAAGGAGGAACCATAGCCTAATATGCCACACTCTGATTTTCTGCACTGGATGAACTAAACCTGAAAGTTTGTGTCATTTTAGTGAAGAATGAGAGTAGAGGAAAAAAACTAGAATTGTAGTAGTGTCGCATACGAAACCTGATTTTTGTATTTATTGTATCTTTAGGCAGAGAAAGAAAGTGAATGGGTTTGAAACTTATATGAGGTAAGTAAACTTTGGAACAGTTGATAATGGTAAAGAACCCCTTTAAGTAAAACAAAATTTTGATGAAATATCTGCTCCGCAGTTGAATCCTTTAGTTTCCATTGATCCCAAAACAAATTCTATTGAAGGTTTCATTGACGAGCTTAGTTACTAGGAGGTTTATTCTATTTTCGAATGAAAACTTTATGCAAATTAAGCATTATAGTTATCTCACAAAAGGAGTTTGTTACAATGATTACTGTAAGTTTGGTGTCGTTTTAGTTCCTTTATAGTATTCTTTCACTGAATACCACCACAGTAAGTAATGAAGAGGTGTTGTAGAATTGAAAATTTGATTGCCAAGAGTAGACCCAAGATATACATTTTTCACTCTTTACCTAAACAGATAGCTGATAAAGGTTGTTAAGTTGTTTCCCAGTTGTGTTTTGATTAATATATTTTTGAAGCAGCAGCTAATACGAGTAAGATATTTGTGCAGCGAACCACAGAGCAGACCAACGTTCCAAGAAGTTATGGAGAAACTAAGAGAGCTTCAAAGAAAATACACCATACAGTTCCAGGCAGCTCGTGCGGCATCAATAGACAACTCTTCCCTCAAGGAAAAATAAATACTTAAACCCACAGAGCAGAATCTGATTCGCGTTGAAGAAGACAAAGAAGAAAAAAGCTAAGCTACAGAAGCAGAAGAAAGGTCTTTGAGTTTGTGTGTTGAAGCGCAATGAAGAGAAGCAGCAAGAAGAAGCTTTTTTATAAGCTCGATCGATTGTGAGAGGCAATTCTTCTTAAGGAATTCGTTTCCAAACGTCATGAGCTTGCGGGGCGAGCTAAGAGAGGATACATATCTAACTATGCCCGAGGCAGGCCCTGTTTTTTTCCCAAAGAATAGTCTGTACATGTGAAAAAACGGGAATGAATCAAAGATTTGAAACACTGATTTTGAGTAAATATACATTTTATTGGATGATGCCTTTGTTATTGTTTGTGTGTTTGAAAATATCATGTAACTAGCAGCCCAAGTATCTAAGAAGATTCCTTGGGAAAAGACAAATTATCGTGCATGTGGTAGAACTAGAATTGACACATTTTTTTTTTTTTTTTTCAACTAAATACTTTTATTGATAATCGTTGTTTACAAGAAGATAGAGAAAATTTGGGCAANTTATACAAAGACCATTGTAATAGATCTAATATTGCTCTTCTAGCTAATAAATCAGAACATGTATTTGCCGTTCTGTTTCTATGTGAAAACCTAATCATTTCAAACTTGCTGCTCCATTGTTTGATTTCCTCCAACATGCATTTGTTTGTTCGTATTAATAATTTGATTGATTATCAGATTAAGAGTACGTATTAAATGTTAAATTTTATATCAATTTTAATATTTGTGACAGCGGTTTCAGAGATAACAAAGAAAATAAAAAGATCGAAAACTACAAACAATGGCAAGAATAACATGAAACAAAGAAACAGACAAGGAAACAAACAAGCTAAACACACGTCTCTAGATAACAAGTGGATTCTCGACGAAGAAACACCGATTTCGAACACGAAACTCGGACATTTGCATTTGCAATTCTTAGGAACTCGAGTCCTAATCGTCGTTGCCACGAACAACTCCTATACGAGGCAAGCCCTCAAACCTCGCAAGCAGTAGCGCCTACAGTTTCTCCGAGGACAAACACAAAAACGGAACCACTCCAACGAACTAATCCACAACCGGCGACACATGAACCTCTTCGGGCAGCCAAAGAAGCCACCTCCAACCACCAATCCCGAGCTTGCGAGAGCTACAAGAAGATCTCCCACATAAATGAAGTTAGACGTGATATGCCGCCTCTATTCAACATTGAATCATCACTGTAGCTTTAAACGGAGCCGTCCCCTACCGAACTTTGATCTTCACTAAGAACTGTGGGCATAATTTTTGTTATGCAATTATTTCAATTGACACGTAATATGAAAAAGAAGAAGTAGTGTTATGCAATTTTTGTTCTCCCTCGGCATAATGAAAAAGATTCTTGTGATGGGGAAAGAAGATGCCTAATTACTGACTAGAAGACTAATATATTGGGTCCATTTAAAATGCGGGGATGCTATTGCTCGCACAGACTCTTTACGTATTTTCACTTTTTCGAGAAACGTCAAAATCAACTTTCTCATCGAATCGGAGACTTTTCTCCAAATTTTGTGATGTCAGCCACTACGCACAAATATTATGTAAACCAAAAATTTCAGTTCCATTTAATGTTATTTATTCGTAACCGACTCTTTTTTAAGATTCTCATTATTTTTTTGTTTCCCTCTTCATAAATGTAAACATTAAAATATTGATCAGCTCTGCTTCCCGTATAAAATACAAAATAAATTCCTTCATTTCTTTTTGTTTTTTTTTTTTTTTTTTCACAACAGTATCACAATTTAAATTGGTTTGTTTACAAGATCTGTATTTTTGTTTGTTTGTAGAACTTAGAACATTATTATTGGTAGAAATTTGAAGTTAAGAAACTGTGTTAAAAAACTTCTGTTTTTGCTGCTTTATTGGTAGAACCCCATTAACCCCTAATGGAGTTCTTAAAAAAAAAAAATTAATTTAATTATTTTTTAAAAAAATAGAATTTATTTTATTAATTAAAAATAGTTACATACAAATATTACATTTTAAACATAGATTTTGGAAAAAAAAGCAAAACAACATTAAAAAAAAAACAATAAACGTATGTGGCCTTATTCGCGATGTCTTTCGATAAAAACTCTTTTTTTCTTGACTTGCTTGCCTCCTCATGATCAATGAATAGATTATCAAACGTTTCATCAAATACTTGATCAAAATATTGATCAAAATTTTCATCAATTGATCCATCAAAGGTATTATGGGAAGAAAATGCCATATTTGTTTTAGATTTTTATGAAAGAAGATGAGAGATATGAAAGAAGATGAGAGAAGGGATCAATAATTGTTTCCGATTTGTTATGAAAAGAGGATTTGATGAAGGATACAAGAAGGAGAATGGGAGAAGAGGAATCGGTTTACAAAATATATAAGAAGGAGAATGAGAGAAGGATACAAGAGGCATTTTGAATCGATTCATCATGTGATTCAAAATGATGAATCGATTCATAAATTTATTAAAAAATTATTAGAATTTTGAATCGATTCATTACGTTTTCTGGCTGAATTGATTCCACTTTTTATGATTTTGATCTTCACCTGGTCTGAATTCATGGAATTTTGGTTTTGTGAAGAAAAAAAGTCACAAATCAATCAAAAGCTCAATACATTCTTCTTAATCATAGCTCAATGGAGTTACAATATCCAAACAATCTCGAAACCATAATCTATCTTCATCGTTTCTTTAACCTAGAAGAGGCGGTTTTAGTTGAGCCTTTCCTTTCTAAGTCTTTCAAGTTCCAACACCATTTGCCAGTGCTCTAGTGAAAGCGTAGTCTCACCATAGCTCACAGACATCATGCGAGCCATTGTCAACAATCTGCACAATAACCAAACAAAATTGAGAATTTTCCCATATTTGATGAGAATAAACCTTGAGGAAGGCTTTAGTACCTGCTCAAGTCTTGGCTCCCTAAACTACGATCTGTTTGCCTTGCTGCAACCAAATGTTCATGGTAATTGTGATATTCTAACTAACCAAAAACATGAATGATTGGGTAAGAGTAAAGAGCAGTTTTATACCGGAAAAAGAATAAAGACAGAGCAAAGTCAATGATTCACGGACTTGGATTTATTGCAGCATCGATTTGAATTACAAGCAAGTCTGATGATCCATGAGCATATGATGTTACCTGCATTTCCAAAGTTCCAACGAGGAAGGGTTCTTAAACCTACACAACAAAATAGTTGCATAAAAGCAAAGCCAAAGATATGGGAAAACCTCTATTCGTGATACAATCCATTTTGTCACAGAGATAGTATCTCCTCCAAAAACAAACACGTTTCAAAAAAAATGCCAAAAAGTGTTTTAAAATGTCACAATTTCACCAGCAAGAAGATGGACATCATGAGAACTCCAAATCGACGAGAAAACAATTTTCGGTTAATCAAATTGCTCTACATTGAAATGTGAACAGATCCAATCATTGCTTGATCACCAAATTCACAACATTACTCGAAGTAACTATGAAGCATAACCAGCGAGAAGAAGCTAGAACACATTGATTGAGAATTTTTACCAGAGCATCCATGAGGATCCTTCAAATCGGACCCATCTGAAGGACGGGGCAACAAACCCAAGAACCCGGCGAAGGCGTTGTTTCCGGCGAGAAAGACGTGGGTCTGGTCGGGGAGAGATTAAAAAGTCGATGACTTTTCGAGTCTCCGGTCCACGATCGCAGTAGTCTCCGAGGAAGATGACGAGAGCAGAGCTGAATCCTGCAAATCCGACACCATTCTCCGACACTATTCACCACTTCGGATCGACAAAACCATTCGCAGTAGAAGGAAAAACAAATGTCTATCGACGGAGAGAGCGAGAAGAAGAAAGAAAGAGAAAAAGAAAGAGATCCAATAAAAATTATACATCTGGCAGTTAAGGATCCTAAATAAGGATCGGTTCTTAGTAATTGTGATAATTTTGATTTAAATTTAATCTAAAAAAACCTAAGAAACTCACTTAAGAAACCCCAATAATGATGATGGCTTGTTGTTAAATTTCTTAAATAAATATAATAAACCAGACAAATTTGGAAGAAAATAAACCAAACTTTCAAAGCAAGCTTAGAGATACAGTCAAAGTCAAAACTTCCAGATTTCGTCTCTTATATAAACCCTACGCTCCATACACGTCTCTAAAGGTTTTAAGTTTCTTCCTTCACAAGCTGAAACGACAAATTGAGAGACGAGCGAGAGAGAGATGTGTCCTTCTGGTAGGATTGCGAGTCAAATAACCGCCGCGAACCCAGATTTCCGTCCGGCGTTCGAAGTCATCGACGCGGATCACGACGGTAAAATCAGCAGAGACGATCTCCGGGCATTCTACGCCGGGATCCCGATATCTTCTTCTTCTTCGTCTACCGGTGACGAGGAGGCTATGATCGGGACGATGATATCCGTGGCGGACGCGAACAAGGACGGGTTCGTGGAGTTCGACGAGTTCCAGAAAGTTCTAGAGACGGCGCCGCCGTGCGGATCTGGTAACGGGTTGATGAAGGAGGTGTTCAAGGTGATGGATAAAGACGGAGATGGGAGGTTGAGCTACGGAGATCTCAAGAGTTACATGGAGTCGGCTGGTTTGGCTGCTAACGACGACGAGATCAATGCCATGATTAGATTGGGAGGTGGCGATTCAAACGGCGGCGTTTCGTTCGACGGTTTGCTCAGGATTTTCGGCTGCTGATATCCGTTTCCCACCACCCATTTCCCAGTAATTCAGTTTTGTCTGTTTGCATGGGTATTTGTGTCATATTTGTTTTTATGAAAAAAATGTGAGAAAAAACTACTGTGACTTTTTGGAACTAATTGCCGTAAAAAAAAAAAAAAAAATTTGTTGGAACGATTCGTATAATTGTGATTTTTCGATTGAGCATGCTCCTCTCTAATAGATGCATAATAATCTCATAAATCCTGAAAATGTCAGGAAAAAAAAAATGAAAATATCAAAGTGCTACAAATGAGGCTAATTGTAAGTTTGTAACTTTCGTTGAATTAATATACTCTCTCCGTTCTAAATTAAATAAAGTTTTAGAGAATTTTTTTTTTCACAATTAGGTGATATTCTCACTAACCAATACAAAATTAAATGATTTTTTATTATTTTTGACCAATTACATTTTATAGACTATTTGTTCATTGATTCAGTTGAATAATAAATGAGTTTTTAGTATAGAAAAAAACAAAAATTAATAGTTTTCTTAATTTGTGTGCATACTAATAAAACACCACTTAATTCAGAACAGAGGAGTATTACATAGACTCTCGAGATCCCTCATCAGTTTTTCAAAATTGCAACTTCTCGAGAAGAGATTATTAACGACAAGTTGCGTTTTTAATTTTTGGAATTTTGTCTTTGTTTTTCTTCTTCACATCGAGACACGAATAAGTCAAGGCAAAATAATTTTGAATCTTTTAAGTGAAATCAATACTATAAATCCTCTTGTGTCTTTCTAAAAAAGGACACATCAGCTTTTTTAAGTTCTAAGGAGCTGACACATCAACAAAAATATTAAATTTAAAAAACCAATCAAAACAAAACATTAATACACATCACCTTTTTTGTTTTTGTTTTGGCTATTTTAAATGTTTTTGTTATAAACATTTAACGTCGAACACATGGTGTTACCACGTCACTCTATGTAAAACAATTAGAAATATTCACTCAAACCCGTTACCACGTCACTCAAACAATAAAACTATATTCAGTTTTTAAAACAGATCATAGTTTTCCATTTTTAAAATTTAACTTTACTGATCAAGTTAAGAAACTAAAACGGTGAAACATAATTAGTCTAATCAAGAACATACTTATTTTTATATGAACTTTTATCCAAATCATATTGTTTTTTCTGTAATTTTTACATTCAATATAGATGGATAGTTCCACTTGAATTTTTTGAATTTTTTTTATATCGTAATGACAATCATGGTTTACAAAGTATTTGGTGAAAATGAACCAAACGAGAATTTGCAGGGTAATATTTCGATAAAAAAATCAAGAATATCTCAAGGATTTATCTAAATTCTATGGTGATTTTGCAGGGTATACTCAATTCTTAAGGAGACAAATATAACTGGTTTATCATTTTCGAACCATTATAAAGCCGATAAAGTAAAATTAATCATCCAATCAATGTTTAATCCTCATAACCAAAACAGATATCGATATATATTTTCCGTTTCATGAGCAGAGAAGGCAAAACCCACGGTTTTCTACCGTTATTCGTGCACAAAGAGCTACAACACACATCCGTCGAACGAGGCCTCGCCGGAGCTAAAGAAAACTCAAACACAAAGCACTGCAATTATCACTAGCTGGAGCTTCGTCTGTTTTAGGTTTAGCCACCGCAAAGGCTTTAGATTTCACAAGGAAATGCCAAATATTTTGGTAATTTTGAATCAACGAATTCCTCCAAATAATAAAATATTGTCTTACATGTTATAGACTATGTCATTCTCTATAGTTTTGTTCTACGGGTTATTGACCTTCTCCATGATCCTACGACCACTGTGGCGTTGGGTTCCACAGTGGTGATCCTCCGGAGATTTCGGCTCCACAATATGATGGAGGCGATCGAGAAGTGACACGATTTTAGCTTTATCTCCACCGAGTTTGGTAGCTATGATCAACGGCGGAGTTCTGATCAAGGTAAAATAAGATCTTAGATCTCTGAGAACGGTGAGGTGTGGTGGAGCGTCGTTGAGCAAGAAGGTTACGAAGGAGTTTGTTTAAATCAATTGTTGCTGAATTTAATTAAAAGTGATCTTCTTGATCTATCATTTATCTTTGCCTTGGACAATGTTGGAAGGTGTTTCACTCATCCGTCGAGGTTTACAACATTAGTTGATTTTTAGCCATGTGCTTCTTACATTATATAGAATATAAATTTCAAGAATTGTGTCGACGTTGTTCATTGCTTATGTGCAAATTTTAACCCATTATATTTTTAGTTGGTTATACATGTTTATACATCTATCTTGATTTTGTTGTGATATGTAGTGCTCTCGTAAACCATTAATTTAATAATTTTGGTTGGATAAATAATGTTTTTTATCAAAAATATAAAGTTTCTTTCATCAATTTGAATGGGTTCTGCATTTTGTCTCAAATATTCAATTCAAAAATCTTTAGTCTTATTGTTTTCAATTTACCTCAATTACAAAAGTGATGAATCTTGCTAGAACATCTTAAAAGGGATGACATGCTCAGTTTGACGAATGACTCAAGCAGACCAAACGTGACAAGCTAGAGTCCCAACATGAACGTGCTCTCTTGCTCTGTTTAGACGCAACACGTGAGATTTCTTTAGCTTTGATCAATATTTCTTTTAATTTTCAAAAACAAAATTGTTTGTGGCTATGTCATGCTAATGTTTATGTCTTTCATTCAATTTTTAATGGATAATTTTGAAAACGATTACAAATAATGAAGAGAACAAAAAATGATAATAAAGCAACGCTAGCATATGAAATATTTTATATGATTGTTACGGTTATAAATGAAAATATAAAAAAAATTAAAAAATACGATTTTCCAAAACATTTTATGTGATCGTTAAAAAATAATTATAAATAAAATAATACTAAAGTGTTATGTTAAAGAGACATAATCAATAGTAATATTTTACATAAAAATTATTATATAATTGAGTAAAAAATAAAATAAAAACGAAGAGTTATGAAAAAAGAGGCAACCTTCCAATTTTTATAAGTGCTGAAAACAGTTATACGTGAAAAAATTATAATACAAAGAGTTATGAAGAAAATACGAGATCTTCCAAATCATTTTAGGATTATTAAAATTTTGAAAGGTATAGAACTAAAAATGATGATAAAGAGATGTGATCTTACTAAATATTTTCAAGGATTGTTGCGTCATAAGTAAAAATGTTTAAAATGAAAATAATGATAAAGAAACACGATCTTCCGAAATATTTTTATAAGACTGTTACAATTATAAAAAGTACAAAAATAAAACGATTCAATTTTTCAACAAATTTTAAGGATTATTAGAAAAATTATAATTGTAAGTGAAAAGTATTTAATGAATAATTATAATATAAAGATGCAACCCTATGAAACACTTTTAAGGGTATTATTATTAATAGATTAATCAAAGTGATAACTTGTATTTAAGAAAAGAATTTTACGGCACTCAAATTTATTCTGAGTGCCTTAAACGTGTAATAGTTTAACTACATTTTTCTACAAACTTGAGATAACACACTTTTTTTTTGAAGTAACTAATAATTTACATTGTGCACAAACTCAATGCCTATTTTTCTTCCATCTTCCTTGGGTTTAACTCCATGCGTTATTCAAAAAAATTGCATTCAACATATTCATATATCTATGTTACATTTATCTAAATATTATACTAAATAAAAATAAAAATAAAAATAAAATAAAAGATACGAAAAAGCCCGCGGCGTAGCGCGGGTATACACCTAATATTCGTCAAAACCACAACTAAAGTATATTCAAATGTTCGTGGTTTTCAAAGCAGTTCACCTCATTGATGAGTGGAAAACAGTTCTCATTACTGTTCCAAGAGAAGTAGAAATAAAACTTGACTTTTATTGCTAGAGGAGAAGCTGTCTTATCACTTAAGGTTTATGCCTGAACCAATATTCTCTAACTAGTTTTAAAATTTGATTTGATCTTTTGCTGGGAAAATGTTTAAGATCTTAGTCATTTCTTTGTCTAAGATTTTTGTTGACACGAATAAACGAATTCATAGAGAACTGTGTGGGGCGTTATTGGCAAGTCTTTTACTAGAATTCAAATTTATAGTTGTTGGTCGTCCTTCCTTTAAAAATTACAAAAGAGGTATTCGTAATCAGTTGCTAGTGAAGAGTGGGAATGATATATGGGATAAGATTTATGAGAAGAGGTAATGACTTGCATTTTTCATATAGAATTCAATTGAATATTTTGCCTAGTTTGTATGTGAATTCACTTATAAATGGTTCATTTTCAGATACCGTTTTGGTTTCAACTCTCAAGTACCTCGTGAAGTAAAACAGCTGGAGAAAGAAGATCTTATCGAGTTTCACAACAGAATCATCTCCCCGATGCCGTAAGGCTGTGCTACGTATCTGGGGATGCAACACTTGCTTTCCCGAATCTACATCCGTTGTTTGAGACCATTCTTAAACTTCATGTTTTTATGTGGAAGTGTTTACATAATTCTGTTGCACTATTCAATGAAAAATGTTGCTTTGATAAATGTCTCATCAAAATCATGTACAATTTTAGCACGTTGATGGATTTATTATGTGAGCCCTGAGATCAAGGCTTTTGAAATCAGTTTTAGCAATGACCATTGTGTTTGGTCTTAGACGCCACATAACTCTTCGTTTAAAATTTATATTCCTTTAATTGCTAGAGGAGAAGCTGTCTTATCACTTAAGGTTTATGCCTGAACCAATATTCTCTAACTAGTTTTAAAATTTGATTTGATCTTTTGCTGGGAAAATGTTTAAGACCTTAGTCATTTCTTTGTCTAAGAGTTTTGTTGACACGAATAAACGAATTCATAGAGAATTGTGTGGGGCGTTATTGGCAAGTCTTTTACTAGAATTCAAATTTATAGTTGTTGGTCGTCCTTCCTTTAAAAATTACAAAAGAGGTATTCGTAATCAGTTGCTAGTGGAGAGTGGGAATGATATATGGGATAAGATTTATGAGAAGAGGTAATGACTTGCATTTTTCATATAAAATTCAATTGAATATTTTGCCTAGTTTGTATGTGAATTCACTTATAAATGGTTCATTTTCAGATACCGTTTTGGTTTCAACTCTCAAGTACCTCGTGAAGTAAAACAGCTGGAGAAAGAAGATCTTATCGAGTTTCACAACGGAATCATCTCCCCGATGCCGTAAGGCTGTGCTACGTATCTGGGGATGCAACACTTGCTTTCCCGAATCTACATCCGCTGTTTGAGACAATTCTTAAACTTCATGTTTTTATTTGGAAGTGTTTACCTAATTCTGTTGTACTATTCAATGAAAAATGTTGCTTTGATAAATGTCTCATCAAAATCATGTACAATTTTAGCACGTTGATGGATTTATTACGTGAGCCCTGATCTGAGATCAAGGCTTTTGAAATCAGTTTTAGCAATGACCTTTGTGTTTGGTCTTGGACGCCACATAACAATTCATATTCCTTTAAAATTTAAAGAGAAAAATGCAAAGATAAAACCCAACAGAAAGAGACAAAGCTAATGAATTGAATAAATTGAGAAACAGTAAAAGCAGGAAAGTAATTTTTTAAAAATAAGGAGTAAACGCGTAAGAAAGAAGCTTCGAAAATTAGCGTAAGAAAGAAGCTTCGAAAAAAAGCAGGAAAGTAAGTTTTTAAAAAGTAATTTTTTTATATCAGAGTTTCTACTTTAAAATCAATCTCGTACACTATTTTAGTATTCATAATCTCCTCCTTCCACGTGATTAAAATCAACTGGAGCGGGATGAGGACTTGCTTGACCAGGTTATTTACTTCCTTTACATATATATACCTTAAATTTCTGTCTAGGCTTATTATTCATTGATTTGATTCTTAAGCACAACACTTATCTCTATATTATTACATGAGAAGTTGTAGGCTCATGTTACTACTACTACTACCTCCATGCCAAGGTATACATTCATTTTAGCTAATGTGTGTGTATATATCAATTAAGCAGTATATGGATTCATATATGTTGAATGTTTTTCACCCGGATGATCAGCATAGCTAAGCAGCTCCGATAAAGTTCAAAGATGTGATTCCTCCACGACAAGCGCAAAGCTTCCAAAAAGAAGAATAAGAAGAGTATATTTGAATGGTAGCCTTTTTTCCGGATCTGCTTCGGGGATCTTGAGTTAGCAAGACTCTCTTGGCTTTGGGCTTATTCCCTCCTTGTTTTTAATTTCGTAATCTCAAGTAGATAAGTACATGGAGCAATATACAAAGAATTGTATTGCACGCATACACCAAAGCATAGACTCGGATTTCCTAATTTTAAAAGTTGCTTAAAGAACATTAATCTTCCAAAACTCATTGGCTAAGCCCGCAGTGATTAGTAGAAAATTGAAAGAGTGAGTTAGTTCAAAAAATTGGAGCAGCTTTGGTTTGTTAAGAGATGATGAACCAAATTGAGTCTTGTCATACAAAACTGCAGCGTTTACAAAAGTGGGTCTGCTTGATCATGAGCAAGGCCTAAAGCCCACTTCAAAACCCGTTGAGACCGCTTCTGGTTCGACAAAAGACGTCGTCGTCTTGAATCTTGATGGTCCGGTCCTGGGTAGCTTTCACTCTCTCGTCTCTAAGGCGACACATACAATCGACAGACAACACAAGTCGGAGGAGCGTTAAAACCCTAAATCGCAAAATCCGGTATCGCAGATGTCGTCTTCTTCTCCGAGTGGCGATTTGACTGAGAGAAGAGGGATTCCTGCCGCTAAATTCATCCAAGATGTCGACACTTATCTCTCTCACTCAGACCTCGATTCTAACTCTGCCCTCGCCTTCCATCAAGAAAGGTTTCTCCTTTCATTTCTCTCTTCTCAGTTAACTTCGCATTTACTGGGCTTTTTCTTCTTTGCTCAATTCCAGATCTAATTCATGATCCAATTACATTAGCTCATATAGTAGGCTGTATATACCATAGTGATTTTTATTTTTATTTTTCTTCTGTTTAGGCTTCAGCAATATAAAGTTGTTGAGATGAAGCTTCTTGCCCAGCAAAGGGATCTTCAGGTTCACTTCTCTTCTTATATAAGTATACATGATGACTGGTGGTATTGTCTCTAAGCTTTTTACGATTGATGTTAGTAGTAAATTGATGATACATTAACAGTTTTAATAAAAACTGGCAGGCTAAAATACCAGACATTGAGAAGTGCTTAGAGGTTGTTGCCACTTTGCAAGCAAGGAAGGTTACTGGTGAGGTTCGTTGTTAATTTTCAACAATCTCTAGTAATTATACTTAGATTGCCTTTTTTCACTTGTTTTGCATAAATGTTGCTCTGTTTTGTGTAATTTTGATCTAGTGATCAGTATCTTGCTGCTATCTTTTAGATTGTTGTTGACCAAATATAAATGTTGTTTGAAATCCAGAATCCTGACTTTTAATTTCGTACGGTTAAACTTGGTTGTGCTTTGATTTCTTACCCATGTTTATTTGCCAACTTTGTGTCCATGTTAAGATTTTTCTCTTGTCTTTGTGCAATCCAGGCATACTTTAAAACATTTTCTTAAAACCTGATAAGCATGCTTGCATTTGAAAGTCTGTTTTTAAATATCAAGGTTGATTGGTTGGAAACACAATATGGTGCTGCTAAATCACCAATCAGCTTTCTTGTGCCTATGGGCCCTTTAATTAGTGTCTTTAAGTCGTGTTTGATGGTGACAGCAGAATATGCCGTGTCAAGGAACGTAGTTCTAGCTTCACTGGAAGAATCAACTGATCGTAATGGGCATGATGTTTCATCTTTTTTATATGAAAGTTGCTTTGATGTACAGACTTACGATTCTTGTGTTCATCATACTCTTTTCTCACATGGTTTTCTTCTTACAATGCAGGCACTTTTAGCTGATTTTGAAGTGTCTGAAGGAATATATTCACGGGCCTGTATTGAAGACACAGACTCGGTGTGTTTGTGGTTGGGAGCAAATGTCATGCTGGAATATTCCTGTGAAGAGGTCCATTACTTTGGAAACTTATTCTCTTTGATGTTCTAAATTTCGTGCACCAGGGACCGTAGAATAAGCTCTTGTAATAATTGTTGTTACAACAGGCTACAGCTCTTCTGAAAAACAATCTGGAAAATGCTAAAGCCAGCCTGGAGGTTCTTGTAGCTGATTTACAGTTCTTGAGGGATCAAGTCACAGTTACTCAGGTACAGATATACTTATAAATTTACCTCATTTCAGTTGAGTCAGCGCCTAATTTTGTGGGAAAGTTTGATTAGTGGCTTTATCTTACTCTACATAACTGTGAGATTCCAAACAACCCAAAAATTGCAATTTAGGCAATTCGGTTAATCTTATAATGAATAGATAGTAGATACATACAGAGATTGAATAAAGAGTAGTTTATCTTTCTTGACTAGGACTTTTTTGGTGATGGACAGGTAACAATTGCGCGTATTTATAACTGGGATGTTCATCAAAGGAGGGTTAAACAAGTTACCGCTACTGCTATTGCTGCTGCAGACTCATGAATCACAGATCCAAACTATATTCCTGTGGGCTTAAAAGGAGGTAATATGATAATTGCAACATTGTTTGCCTTAGTCGGTTGTTTGTAACTCTTGATTTTTACTATCTTGATGAAATTTTGTTTCTGCGACAAACCGATGAATAGAACATTAGCATTGTTATCATCGTTTGTCTTCTGTTTTTCGCTACATATTTGTGGAGTTTTGAGATCAGCTTGTGTTTTTCGTGATTGAAGTACTACTTGTTTAAGGATGTGATAGATATATCAAACTAATTGCAGAATCTGGTGGTCTTGATCAATGTTCTAAGTTGTAAGTGTTATTAATAAGATATGTTTAGAGAAGTTTTTTAAAAAAGAAGAAAAATTACCAAAAGTCATTTTTCTCGGAAATGTAGGTTCAATATTGGTGACGATATGCCGGCAAAAAGTGGAAATGAGAAACAAAAGTGATAAGATCGAACCTTTTGGTAGCTTATCTCATTAGTGCATCGAATAAGATTTCATTTTCTTAAATAGTACAATCTTTTTTCTTGTCACTGATATGAGACATTTTAGTAAATACTTTGGGAGGATTCAACCAACTAAATCAGAGTAAAATTCGTGTTTGATATTTCGTTCAACTAATTAAATTGTGATTTTTATTCAGTTAGTAAGAAGGATAAAAGATCTTTTGCAATATTCAAATATTTTTGGGTATGTTCAGCGCCTTTTTAGACAAATGTAACATCATGTTCTGTAAAATGCCAAGTTTATCAAGTTGAGAGTATTTATGAACATTTTGAGATTTCCGTCGTTTCCAAATAAAGAATATTACGTGAGGAAATAATAAATAAAGAAAAAGTAAATGGAGAAAAGTTTTTTTTTAGGGCTTGAATTGACCCTTAGAAATTGACCTTTCAATTAATGATGGTCCATATTTCACTTATTGACTTTCACTTATTCTTTTTTTTTTTTTTCATTTCTTTGTTTTCCTCTAAACATATCCTTCATAATTTTCCTCCAAACACCACTCATGCAAATATTTCTATTACATCTATATTTTGAGAATACATGCATATCGTATATATATTTTTTTCTTTTTTTGAATTACCAGGAGATTTTGGACCGAAACCCGTAATTATCTAGGTCCGGAACTACATCATGTAATATTAGTTCCGTTCAAAGTGTCACTCGATCATGTGATCTATAGGCTTTACCTAAGATATTTTCAAGTCGAACTATTGTCACTTGGTTATTGTATTTTTATTAAGAATATTTTAGGTTTTATATATGTTGATAATGACATGTAAATGCATTTATAAGTCTCCCAAAAGACGTTTTTTTATCTAATAATAGCTTTCATATATGGCCGTAGCAACTTTACAATTCAGAGAATTTGTGAAATTTGGATGTTTCCCCTATATAATTTAACGTTGGATGCATTAGACGTATTTAGGATTCGAATTGACTCAAGTTGACTTTCCTATAGGATTTATAATCAATATTTGCTATATATAATAAGATGGAGATACCCTTGGTAATTGTTTTTTCTTTTCTTTGAGAAAAGGGTTTCCTTCGTAATTGTTAAGAGTTTAAATTATTCGCATCGCCTTAAGCATTGATCGTATTAATCTTTTAAAGCTTAAGTATATAATTAGAATGAATAGTGTTTTATAATCGAGATAAACCGAACCGATTCAATAGATTGTAGATCATAATATTTCCTTATCTTCAAATAGAAGAGATGGAGAAACGTACACGGAAAACGAGGGCGATTTTCTCTTCTTTTTGGAGAAGCAAAGCCAAAGCAGCTGTCTGTCTTATTAAAGTGAGTTTGTCCGTTAGTGACAAATAACGCGTTTTTTTTTAGGGTTTAGCGTTACAATATTCCATTTTAATCATACATTTACATACTCTTGACTTTGACTTTTTCTTCTTGTAATCTTCTTCCACAATTTAACTATATTATATATAAGAGATTTTTTTTTTTTCGTCTGAATTTTTTTTTTTCATTATATAATACAAAAAAGGATACAAGAGTGGAATACGTTGTTTTTACACAAAGCCGGCGGAAACAAGAAAACCCCGGAAATAAAGCCCAAAAAGGGAGACGAAGCCCCAACGAAAAGGGAAACAAACAAGAAGATAAAATCTTAGAAAGCGGAAAGGATGATTTAACACAGAAAACACTTCAAGCTCAAAATTACGAAACTCTGAAAAAGAAAACTCCCACGAACCTTCCCAAGGAACCAGAAACAACGGAGCTGAAACACAAACCAGAGCCTCGATAAGAACCAATTCAACAGAAACCACCATAAGTAAGATGAACCGCAAATAGCAATCAACCGAGCTCAACACAACAACCCCGACAGAAACGAAGGCAGGACCAATCTAACCCAGATAACATAAATCAAACCAAATTTGCCTTTGACAAAGCGCTGAAGAACTCGAACCAACAAGAGCACAAGGAGAAGAATCTTGAACACCGACATGGGATACGCCACTTAAGACCAACAACTCAAAACGCGGACACTCGTAAATTCAACCTCAGCCATCTACAGACAGAAAACTGACCACCTCCTCGCAAAAGAAGAACTGAAGATCCAACCCACTGCATCGTCTTGAAACCAACCCAATCCCCATAACCAAACAAAATATAAGGGACTTTTATTTTCTTGTTTTTGTAATAAATAAGCTAAAAACCTAAAATCTTGCAAAGCCGCAATCATCGGTTATATGTTCTCACTCGACATATAAGAAAACTCCATTTCTTAAGTCAACAGGTTGTTTTCCCTCCTCCTGCATTTTCACCCACAACGAATCTTGACCTTTTATTCTTCTCCCTCCATATATATATTCTTTATTTTACAATCATCGATTAAAGGATCTAGTCTTTATTTATCCTTACTTATAACCAAATCTCGTCTATCATTTATTTAGATACCTTATACATATATACAAAGATCATATACTTTTTTTATTTTAAGATAAATTGGATCACTGGGAAATAACAAACTTTTATGTTTTAAACCAAGTTATATTCTAGTTTAATTTAGTTGTATCGTTTGATTTAGGTTGGTTTTTAAGTTTCTTTCAGACGTAGCTCCTCCACTAACAATATAATGATGTCTTGGTCTCGTTTCAAATGCTATTCGAAACTTGAGTGTCGCCAATCTCTCTATCTTAAGTATAGGTTTGCGAGTTCCATATAATCACCGACTTGTAGAATATAAATCAGACTTCAAAAGTCAATGAATACATGTTTATTTATAGACCTTGTAATTATACGTACGAACACATTATACACACATGGCTCATTTGGCTTGGACCGACGATATCTAACTCTTTTGACCTTTATTCTTTTCAGCATTGACAAGTGACATGACAATAATATGTTCAAAATTTTCCAAATTTAATCTTCGAGCATTTGAGTTTTGAAACTGTACTTTAATATATGGTCAAAGGATATTATATCAATATTGATATAAATTATCTCTAGTTATACATATGTGCGTATGTTCACGTCGGATTATATACCCATATATACTTTACTAATAGACCAATTAAATTTGAATGCGATACACTCCGAATTTAACTGTATATACTAGATATAATAAATACACGATTATGTTGGAATAGATTTAAAGAAAATGTTGTAATAGATTTCTTTCCTCGTATAAACTTAAAATGATAATAATAAAAACAGGAAAAAACAATTAAAAGAATCTCTGAGAAAAAGTTAAAGTGATCAAGAATTTAGAATAATAAAAATAAAATAAAAAAACATTCAAAGGGCTTAATTAGGCCATTTATATTTTTAAACTCCGCTAGAGAAAATATTACAAAGGGTTGAACCGAATTGTATGATGGGATTGGAATAACCCTAAAACATCAGGGTGGGACACTATGACACCACCTTTCTCTGATACTTTGTTTTTATAAAAGTATCACTTTAAATAATAATATATGTAAGAGTTTACTATTTATTTCACGAATCGTTAAAAAAATATTATAAATTAAGAATTAAAGTGTTAAATGAGGATATGATATAAAGAAAACAATCAAGATTAGTTTCAAGAAAAATACCAACGAATCTTAGAACATTACACAGTCAATCGAAATATGAAATTGATTGATCAGGATCTAACTCGACTCCAATAAGTGTAAAGCTTGGTTGAACAATTGATGGTCAACACCTTTGACTTTTGACCCCTTCGTCTTACCCTTATAATTGAAATATATATGCATTTTCTTAGATCTGGTCTCGTGAACTTTAGCAGTTAGCTATCTATGATCCTGTGGTCAATCATATCCATTATTTTATTTGTTCGAGTTATAAAAGCAATAATATTATTCGCGGTGATATAATAACTCTACAATTCAAACTTGTTAACAAACCCCGATCTCATCCATGTCCCATGTGCACAACACATGTATACGACATACATGCTACATATCTAGCATATATATAGTTTCGAAAAGTGAGACTAAAGTCAGTAAGGCACTAAAATAGTATGTTTAAAATATCATACCGAAGAATTAGACCCTTTAGTCTAACTAATCGCACTACACTTACATATATCTGCGTGTGAAAGCTATTATACTACTGATGAATATACATCCATTCTAAAGCAGTTTAGTATAATTCCTTCCGAAAATGAATAATCAATAGTATTAATTAATAATGTATATGTGATTATGTACGAGTTGGAGTCGTTGCGACTCAGTTTCCGTATATATATATAGATAAACGCATGTTGATATGTATAGAAATATAGTAAAGGAAGACCGAGTGGTTATTGTGGTTAGTAACTAGTAAATATTGTATATTTGTATTCGCCATTTGGTGATTTAGAATTTTGTTTTGTTTTTGTTTTTATAAGGAAAACGTATAAGAAAAGAGACTGTGTGGACGTACGTCCTTGGTTTGCGCCTTGCGGCTACTAAACTTTTTACGAGTGGACCATGTCAAACCCAATTTTTTTATTAATGAGATTTGGTTTCCATTATTTTCATTAATTCATCATCTCAAGACGATACATTACAATATACTTTTTCGTACAGAAAACAGTGCACGCGTATACGAAAAACCTCACACGAGCGTTTGGTACGTCTGCGTGGGATGTACATTTTGAATTGGATCGATGGTAAGTATCAGCAACGTAGCACATTTTTTGTTTTTTTTGGTAAGTATAATTAATTAGCAACGTAGCACATGATCACGCGTTTTCCTAATATTTTCACCGAATTTTAACTAGTATATATTTAATTAATCATTTATACTGATGGTCCAATATCATTAACCTATATGAAGTAAAAAAAAATAAGTAACGTGTTTACTGAAAAAAGTGTTGTGAAGGGAAAAAAAAAGAAGGGAGAATGGCTTGAGACGGAAGCAACCGACATGAGGGTAGGGTAAATAAAACAGCTAATACCGCGTTCTAATATTTGGGCCGTTCGATAAACCATGTGTCATATAAACAGCTGCTTGGCATACGATTTTTACAGTGTTGGCTGCTTTGGGTCACAAGGGACGGGTCGGGTCGGGTGGGTCCATGACCATGACCCTTCATTCTCCTCATACACAAAAGGTTATGTACTGAAAAAAGCGTGTAACCCCCACCTCCCAACAAAAGTATCTATCAATTTTATTTTTAAACGAATCGAAACTTGAGATAGAGAAATGAAAACGATACTGTAAAAAAGAAACAAAACTCGAAAATGTGACTGCAATGATCTTCTGTAAATATATATAACAGTTCTGATCAGTGTTTCTTTATGCTGTTTAGGTTAATTAACTCTTTCATTTTGTCCACTCAAGTAAAATTTGTGAGATAAAAAAACAGCGTATTTGTATTCTATGACAACGGAAAACGTGGTATATAAGAAAACGACAATTTTGAATGATTTTATAGATGATTTTTCCACATAACATTATTTTTTATATGAATATCTAATATATCAAATGAAGTTCTTATAAGGTTTCATTCTTATCATTTAAGTATTTAAGCTGTTGTTCACACTACAACCAATTTACCTAATAACTTTATATTTCCATCGTGTAAACATATGATTTACTATTATTTTGATTCAACGTATTCAAGATGTTAAAAATTGGTATATCCATGTATAGAAGGATACTAAATAAATTTATTTTAAAAATATGTTATATATATGATCACTCAAAATTTAATTTACTGGTATCATTTTGCTATTTTTAATAACAAATTTAGCAATAATTATTTACCTAAATAAATGTTTGTTTCTTGTATTTATTTGCATTCCATTCTCGAATTACCAGACTTGTTTGAGTGAATTAAGTAAATAACAAATTATTGTAAAGGAATTTAAAATAGATCAACCAAAATACCAAGAAAAATAATAATTTAAATTTAACAATTATTATAACATTTAAAACAATCGTGGAATCTGTTCCATTGCATTTATTATATCCGTTTCACATGTGTTTGTTCCATTTGTTGAACTATATAACTAAATCCAATCCTTTTAACCAGTTCCAACTTTGCCATATGTGAAGTTTATTCGGTTTGTTAAAACTAATAAAAACTGGTTTGAAAAAAATGAAATATATATCGAGGAGTTATGTGTTTATTATATAAGGAGTATAAATTAGCAAACAGAATATAGAAATGATGGTGGAACAATAAATAGTTAAGACCATCTCTAATGTATTGTTCTATTTTTTACTCTAAAATAGAGCAACTCTATTTTGGAGTTGAGTTTTACTCCAATTCCACTCTATTTTTAACTCTAAAATAGAGTTAAAATAACTCTAAAATAGAATTAAAAATAGAGTTATGAACAAAAAAAATAGAGTTGACTCTAAATATAGAGCCAAATATTAAAAACTCTATTTTTGGCTTTAAAATATAGTTGGATTGGAGAAGAATTGACTATAAAATAGAGTTTGGAACCAAAAATAAAAATGTGGTGGAGATGCCATAAGAGGATTCTGATGACCGATGACTTGTCGGAGACGAAGCAAACTCTCTGGTGACGTATGCTTTGTGTCAGCTTATTTTCGAAGCTTCTTTCTTACGCGTTTACTCCTTATTTTTTAAATGGTTTTTACTTTCCTGCTTTTACTGTTTCTCAATTTATTCAATTCATTAGCTTTGTCTCTTTCTGTTGGGTTTTATCTTTGCATTTTTCTCATCTTATATTCTCAATTTCCTCAATCTATGTGCTCACTGTTTTCAGTTTTTTTTTTTAATTTGGAATTGTTATTATTCTTATGCCTTTAGCTTATTATATTTATTTATCATAAGAATATTAGTAATTCATTTAATCAGTTTCAGTTTATTGAATATGGTCTCTCACATTGGTAAATGCGCTCAAATAAATAAATAAAGTTATAAACTTACTAGTGCTTAATTTAATTACAGTTGGTCTTTCATTAATCTGTATAAAATTTACCAAAAGGTAACGTTTAACAATAAAATTTGAATTAACTATTGCAACCTGTAATATGAAAAGAATCGGCGACAAGACGTTCAAGTCAAATTAGAATTAGGCGAAATGTAAAATTTTATGTCAGAATCACACAGATTTTCTTTTCCCGTAAAAAAAAAACCATTTATAATGGAAAAGACAAGTTGCCGTTAAAAGTTAAAATCAAGAAAAGCCGCGAGGAGTTTAAAAATAAAAATAAATAAACAGAGCACTAATCACATGCGGCAGACCCACCACACCTTTTCGTTTCCTACGTCTACGTGTCTTCTTTCACGCGCCACTCCTCCTCGGTCTACCGTTTTAACCGGTTAATCCTTGTACAACAAATACGCGTAAAAATAAGTGATTAATTCCGAGTCTTGTTGCTGTTCAAAAATATATAAATTATATGAGTCCTGCCAACAAATTAATTTCAGTGTCAAATCATTTAAAACTAGACTCTAATCCATGCGTCCATACCGGAATTCGTTTTTTGTTTATAAAATTTTGTAATATAATTTGTGTTTATTTTTGTAGATTTAATTTTTGCAATATAAGACACATATTTATTTTGTGTTTAGATATAATTTGTTAACAAATTTATTTTTGGTATAGAATATATTATATAGTTTTTAAAATTTTAATCCACAATAAGGGCATGCGACAATTTTTCATTTGTTTTTATTTTTATATATTCTATTTTGTATGGAAAATATATTTTTGATATGACATGTATGATTCAAAATTGAGATTTTCCCTACCCAAATTTTCCGATCCGTTTTGTTATATATATTTTCAGTTCTATATTTTATTTTAAATATATTTTTAATACCTAAATTATTCATTCAGATATTTTATACAAAAAACAATGTATAAAAAATATATTGTCCGCACACAACACCTATTAAATATATTTCAGTTCTATATTTTTTAATAGGTGCTGTGTGTGGGAAATATATTTTTTATACATTGTTTTTTATATAAAACGTTATATAGACCAAACACTAAGGAAAATAATTTAACTTCAATTTTAGTGAAAAATTTCATGATTATGAGATTTTTATAACTTTAAATATAACAACGTTTGTTATCAAACAAAAATGTTAACTATTATAAAAATTATATGATATTGCCATATAATGTATATTAGTATAATAAGAATATAAGTTAGTTAAGTATATATCGATATAATCGTAATTGTAAACTTTGTTATTATGTGAATCTAGATTACTATATAACCATTTTTTTTTATGAGTGTTAAAATCTTTTACACTCCCTCTTAACACGCTACTTTTGCTCATGCCCATATAACGTTTATCTTTCTGTTTTTTTAATTATATCATAAACTTTACATCAAAATGGCAAAAACTTTAATTATATAACGTTTATCGAATGTCTAGCTAGTACGTTATAAAGAATGAGCAAGTGGGCCAGTGGTTGCCACATCTCTGCTGCCATGCCATCTTATCGATGTCGAGTTCGACTCCACGTACTTTTCATGTGTGGGGGGTATTTGGCTATTGGACCGGACTGTTGTGGACCAAAATGATGAATAATAAAAAAAAAACTAGTACATTAGTATAAAACTAGGCTAATTAATGACTTGTGCGTTGTAAAACTTAGGCTATATATTTAAAAGAAATACAAAAGTAAATGTTTGCAAGTGAAATGTAAAAAGAAAGGAATATTTGAAAACTCATCAAACGGTGCTTGTGTAACACCAATCATTTGCAAGGAGTTAATTTTGTTCACTAGTAAAACTGAAATTCAAAATCCGAGTAAATAATATTTGGACTAGAATACGTCAAGTAAGTAGTTGGTAAAATGAGAGACCAGATTGCAACCATGCCGTTAGGAGACACGACACAGTGTGGGAATAAAACTGAAATGAAAGGGACAAAAATTAAATGTCCGGCAGAGGACGGCACCGGCCCGTTGCCATTCACAACCGTACGCCTCCCATGACCGGCGTTTACCGGTGACTATTGTTTTTCTCCTTTTTTTTAATATTCCTTGCCCGCGTAAATGAGAGAGGATATTAAAAAAAATTATAACAAATGGGAAACCTCCTAAATCCAAGCTGTTTTCCAGAAGAACCCAAAACTCCACAAAAGTTATATTCACACCTCTCTCTCTCCCCTTCTTATCTCAAACAAAAACCATTACAAAATAAAAAAAACATATAATCACCCAGAAAGCTAAATAAAAGTTCTCCTTTTTCTTCCCTCACGAAATCTCAGAAGATGACAATGATGAAGTTATCTCTATAAAGTATCCTCTCAGAGATTCCATCTTTTTCTATTACATGGAGAAGAAGATAGAAGAGGATCATCATCATCAACAACAACAAAAGGAGGAGCTCAAAAGTACCAAGAACAAAGATACAAAGATCGAGCACCAAGAACAGATCTCTCAAGCATCACTCATGGCGAATCTAGTTACGTCATCAGATCATCATCATCATCAGTTGGAGCTAGCTGGGAACAACATCAATCTCTCAAGCATCTTCGATACCCCAATCTCTTTACCTTTTCCTTACTCCTATTTCGAAGATCACTCCTCTAATAATCCAAACTCTTTCCTCGACTTGCTCCGACAAGATCAACATCAATTTGCTTCCTCCTCTAACTCAACTTCTTTTTCATTCGATGCCTTTCCTCTCCCAAACAACAACAACAGCAACATCAACCTCTTTTTCACGGATTTGCCCTTGCCTCAGCTTGCAACAACAAAGGCTGAGTCGTCAGAAGTTGTGAACACAACACCGACATCTCCAAACTCAACCTCAGTCTCATCTTCCTCCAACGAAGCTGCAAATGATAATACTACTAAGGAGGCTTCTGTTAAAGATCAAGAAGATGGAGATCAACAGGAGCAAAAGGGTACCAAGCCACAGTAAGTAAACCCTCCATTATTGACTGATTGATTTATGTTTGGGTTGGATTTTATTAAATATTGTGAGTATTGTTATGTAAGGTTGAAGGCAAAGAAGAAGAACCAGAAAAAAGCAAGAGAGGCTAGGTTTGCGTTTCTGACGAAGAGCGATATTGATAATCTTGACGATGGTTATAGGTGGAGAAAGTACGGCCAGAAAGCTGTCAAAAACAGTCCTTATCCCAGGTAATATATATTACTCTGTATATATATATATATATATACATATTGCAGCCCTAGCTAGCTAGATCGGTATAGATCATCCTCACTATATATAATTCTGTGTATGCAAAATATACTTCACTAGATCCGGTTTACCCAGTTCATAAGAATCATCTACATTTTCTTATATTGTGTTTTTTTTATATATGTGCTATTTATATATTAATGGTGTGATTTTCAAAAAAATATACATGCTCATTCAGAAAATCATAGATTCATATGCATGTTCATTACATATCTAGGTGTGTGTAGATTAGCCCTAGATTCAGTGCGCTCTATATATGCGGAGTCTATATGTATATATGTAACATGACCCTATATTCATATTGTATACATGTTCACTATATATAGACGACTAGTTATATATACCTAATACGCGTGTGTGTAGGGTCCAAAATGTTTGAATTTTCGTTTCCAAGAAATATATTTTCTTTTGTTCCATTCCATGAGGTTTCTGTGTTTTTTTCTTCCCTTGATTTATGTTGCTTGTGTCGGAAGATTTCTATCTCAACTTGTTCCAAAAACTTCATCTCAGATCTCGAGATCTTCTGTTCCTCATATCTTCCAAATTTCAAATTTTTTTCCCAAACTTTAAAGCAAGTAACAAAATATTAAATACGTTTTGTATATGTATTAATATTTAATATTTTTTTTTTAATGTGCAGAAGCTATTACCGTTGCACCACAGTGGGTTGCGGAGTGAAGAAGAGAGTGGAGAGATCCTCCGATGATCCTTCCATCGTCATGACAACCTACGAAGGTCAACACTCTCACCCTTTCCCCATGACGCCACGTGGACACATCGGAATGCTCACGTCACCAATCCTCGACCATGGTGCAACCACCGCATCATCGTCATCATTCACTATCCCTCAGCCTCGCTACTTGCTGACTCAGAATCATCAACCCTACAACAGCATGTACAACAACTCTCTAAGCATGATCAATAGAAGCTCCTCCGATGGCACTTACGTAAATCCAGGGTCATCATCATTCCCTGGATTTGGTTATGATATGTCACAAGCTTCTACTTCAACTTCTTCTTCCATTAGAGATCATGGATTGCTTCAAGATATTATTCCTTCGCAGATAAGATCGGATACTATTAACACCCAAACCAACGAAGAAGTTAAGAAATGAACAACTTTTTTTTCTTTCTCTGGGGCATTTTTTTGTTTTGGGCCGGAACCGGTTAATAGGTTTTATGAGGAGTTTTTTTGCCGGTTAGATAAACCGATATTTCTGGCTGGCTTTCTAATGTTCTTTCTTCATCAATATTAGCATCGGTTTGTTTGAATCACCATGAAACAAACCACAGATGCTAACTAGGAACAGAGGTTTGTAGTATATGTGATATAGGTATAACTTCATTTTTTGTTTGAGTATTAATAAAAATGTATCATTTTCTTTTAAGAATACGGACAAAGGAGGGTTCACTCTATAATTAGTTTTATTTTATTTTATTTGTTTCAATATATAATTATTTAGGAGTATAATAAGTAAGCGTTTGGAGTTTGTTAATTTATACTATAGAGTTTTAATTAAACCATCACTTTAATTTGCAAATTGCAATCATGCTATCAAATCACTAGTCCGGCTCTCATTTTTATTCAAATCTTACATCAGATTTTATTTCTATCAATCCTAATCGATGTGTATTAATACACATCACATATATGCAAATATATTTCGGTTTTGTTGTATTCTGCAGATCGATCTTCTATATGCAATGCAACCATACGAAATTCATTCATAATCACGGATTCTTATATTTACATATACAATAAAATACGTCAATTCAATATTTAACTTCAATTTATTTCCATTATAATAAAGTGAACAAACAGTTCTTATTGCCTAGATTCTATGAAACTAATTAAATATTTAATTAATCGAATGTTCATATGCTAAATTTTCATAACTACTATAGTATCCCTTCATACTTATTCTCACTCACACACACATTTCTTCACAACGAAGATCTAGCTAGTTACTATAATTTCAAAATGATAACAAAAATTAAATAATACAAGATATATATACTTCATATCTAATTAGCCATACGGGTGCTAAATGTTAGCTTTTTGGTATGCAGATAAATATAATTTCATCTTTATTATATATAAAGTTTAAATAGAGAACTTTTGGCCATAAACTCCAATTAAAGTCTCTTTTATAGTTTTCTTCTCTCTTGACTTTAATGTTAGTCTTCAATCATCACAGATAATATTCATAAAGACTTTTAGGATCAATAAGCACACCGTTTGTGTCTACATGCGTACTTGACCCAAGATATGGCCATATGGACCATATTTTAACACAAGCAACATCAATTATTTGAATCTCATATTCCCTAACCAAATGCAAACGGTATTGTATCTAGCATAAGCTTTTTCAAGTAATTACTTGCATAAAGGATGACTTAAGTATTTACTAACAAGAAGAAAAAATGAATTGTTATGGTACGTAATTATATTAATGTCTATATATTTTATTTATATCCGTTTAACTTGAGTCATCCTTTGACATTAATTAACAAACACAAACCTAAACCCACACACACACACCGATATATACACATATATATGTATATATATATATATATATATATCAATCATAAAGTAGATGCACGGAGCTATATACGCATATATGCTTTAGGTCTTTTTCAGGAAGCTGATAGCTACGCAAGTGATGTATGGCTGATATTAATTATAAAAGTAAATGCAAAAAGCAAAGAGTTAGTAATGTCCATAATGGACTGTCTTTTAATCACTAAAAAAATAGAAACAGAAGGAGTTTTAACAGGCTACTCATCAACCCTACTCCATCACCAACTATAAGTATCAAAACAAAGCATGCTTTGTATATTATGGAGAGTTATTACTACTAGTTAATGTGTTTTTGTAATCGCACCATTCCCGTAAAGTTACACATGCATATATACATGTATATATGTATTACGTATACATTTAGTCTATTTATTTATTGGCGCCGGTTATTAGGATGATCTAAAATGTTGACAGTAGAATAGGGTAAGTTAGATTTTAAAATTGAACGAGTTGAAAGGTAAATTAAAAATTAAAATACCTATCAAATTTGAACTAACGTCTTCAAACATTTCATCAAGTGATTGGTACAACTCTTTTTTTTTGTTCCAGAGTATGTATTGTATATCAAACTAATCCATATTTTATTCTTTTCAAAAATTAAGTTAGGAAAAAAAGAGCAACAGTACGTGGCAAATGGGGTGTGAAATGTTGAGCGCTCGTACACCATGACCAAAATTTTATCTAAAACATGTAGTGATCACAGAGTAAACATGTTTTCTAACAAGGAGATTTCTGTAAATTCGCTTTGGTAAAGAACATTAGTTACATTGGATAGAGAAACGACAACAAATCTAAAAATTCTTAACCACTGTGTCTAGTTTTGTTTCACGAGCAGATTTGAAAGAATTAAGCTGCGTGTTGGGAAAGATATCACGCCGCTCAAATCCCACCGCCCAACCTCTCAAGAGAAGATGATGAGAGAGAATATAAGCAAAGAAGATCTATGAGCACGTCGGCGAAAAAACTTTCCACCTACACAATCAAAATCCAGAATAAATATCTAAAACGGGAAAGAAAAAAAAAGACACGCCGACCGCTAGAATTTGGATGAAAAACCGCTGGAATACCTGAATTCAGAATGACAAAAGTTTAAATAATATTCTTGTATATATTGAAAAACAATACGTGTCAACTGTAAATACGTATGTATATTGTGTATCCAAATAAATATAGTGGGTTTGGCCACAATCACATCATTTAAATTCTAATTGTTATCATCTACTCATGATTGGTTTAATAATGTTACTCATTTGCAACCGAATTTTGATTTTTATAAACATCTACCCTGACTATCCAAGTCAGTGAAAGTTTGGGTTTATTATCCTTAGTTTAGATTTGAGAGTAATTTATATGGTTCATGTAATTAATGAGACTAATATGTAAATTGAAATTTAATTACTCAATCTTCTTATATAACATATATAGTGATGAATTTCTTGAAGAGAAATACCCTCAAATAGCACAAAAATTATTTTTTGTTCCAAAACTAGCACCCTAAATTTAAAATACCAAAAATAGCACTACTAATTATTTAAAAATACTTATTTATCAAAAATAAATTTAAAATAGAATTAAACATTATGTTTGGGTTCACTATTTCCAATTTAGGGTTTAGTTTTTTCCCATTAGAAAATGATTATAAGTCATTTTTATATTAAATTTATGCTAATATTGTCAAAATTGGTGCTATATTTGTGATTTTCACCATTGGGTGCTAAATTTGGGAACTTTTAGTTTTTTTGTGCTATTTTGTAGAATTGCCCTTTCTTGAAATCAATGAATAGATTCAGTTTAGAGAGATGTATAAACTGACTTAAATATCGTAGAATAAAAATAAAGATAAGATTGTAATTAGTTAACTTTTCCAAGAATGCCTAATAAAAATGATCGTATCTATCAAAATGTTTCACTATTTTCTTTTCTTTCCTATCCGTCAGGTCATGTTCAATTTGACGATTGGGACGTTGTTGTTGTTTTGCATTTTTTCCTCCGAAAATAACGTTATCCATTTGCGTTTTTACATAAAAAAAAAAAAAATCTTTAACTTTACAGAAAGATAGTTATTACTTATTAGATTTCTGAACTGAGCATTAAAACATAGCAAATTGTATAGTCGAGATTGAACTATTTGCGAAATCTCTTCACAAATCGAGGTGTTTGGTCTGGTTTCGATGTATGACGCCTGCTTTTGTATCCAGTTTGAGTAGAGACAAACTTGCATCACCAACTTGGTTGTTTCAGATATTTATTTTCTCCAAAAGATATAAATTTAGTGTCATATACATAGGTTAACCGATAATAATATCAAATCATCTTAGTTTTTATGGTAAAATTTTTTCTTTTCCTTGTGACCACCCCCATACAGAAATATTTATTTTACGAGAAAAAACATATGGATAACTAGTTAACTACCTAAAAGAAACCACTAAATAAATAAAATAATTTCAACTAGTTGTCAATATTTTTTATTTATTTATTTCAAGTCAATTGATTGACACATTTGACTAAATAGTTTTCATCGGTTAACCTATTTATATGACGTAAATCAGAAAATTTAATGGAATTTAAACAATCTCGTTTGATATTTTCAGCTTAAAATCTCTAAAATCTATTATGATTTAATATTTTCTCGAATTTTTTATATTCTTATTTTTTCTACTGTCTACAAAATAATTGGTGTTTGATAGCAAATTTAATAATATAGATAAATTATATAAATATCTTTAATGAAACATGTTTGACTACCAAAAAAAAAAGTGTTTTAATATCTTGAAATAAACTTACCACAATGAAATACATAATATGTGTGGAACACATACAAAATCTTTCGTAAATGACTAAAACCACACAAGCTATCTTCAAGGCCGACCTGGAATTTGGGAGGCCCTAATCCCACGATAAATTTATGGCTTTCAACAAAATAATTAAGCAAAAGAATTTGACCCAGACTTGATGTTCGAACCCAAGACCCATATTTTGTACTTTTGATCATCTATAGCAACTTTTCAAAATAGCCTCAAAACTTATATATATATTGGTGTGGTCCAAGCCCAAACTTTCTCCATTTGAACTCACGCTGACTTATCCTCGCTGTGTTTTCAAAGGATGACTCACATAGTCACATTTACAAATGGAATGTTAGTTATGCGTACAATATCAAAATATAGATGTCTCTTTAACGTCTTTTCTTATATAAAAAAGTAGGTCATCTACATTTTCTTTTAAAAGCAACCATTCAAATCTGTATTTGTTTTCCTAAAACACAGTGAAGTGATATAGTGAATTTAGAACTTGGTTCAGTTACCGAATTACGTTCATAATATAAACCAATAATATAATTAATAAATCAAACAAACCCAAGTTCAAACTTAAATGGTTTGATACCATAGTAAACCAATGTGATTTCGATATTGGCATCGGTAGAATACGTAAAACCGAACTAAACCGGATCAGATAAAACGGACAAACATAAAATTCTAGAGTAGAATTAAGTACTCTAGAATACACTTAGATCATCACTTCAAGTAGTACAGAAATACCTGACAAAAAGTTAGAACTACAAAAATCAGAGAGCAAAACTGAGAAGAGGATATTATAAAACAAGAATTGCAATAAGGAAATGTCATATTCGAAGCCTCAAGAAATGTCCCGAAATTCATCAATTATTGTATTTACAGAGATTTCATTTGGTAACTAAATTCGGAACAAAACTTGGAAAGTTAAATGATGAAAAAAAAGGAATTATCAGAGGGTACAACCACAAAACAAGAAGTAGCAACAGAGCGTAGCGACGATAGCCATAGATTCGACGATCGAGACCAAACTCCACAACATATCATCGATTATTGAGAAATCACCCGACAAAGACAACAATCTCATGTTCCAACCGGAGCTCATGTATGATAAATTCACCTCCGGCCATCGGAAAACCCACGATGACGAGAGGTACGACGGTAGATCCATCAACGTCCATCGGGAAGATGACATCACCAATTTTTTCTTCTTCTTTTCTGCTGCTTTCTGGTTTTGGGCTCTTTTGGTTTATAAAATTGTTCTTCTGTGTTCTAAAAGAGGAGAATTTTCTTTAAGAGAAAAAAAAACGAGAGATTGAGAATTTACTAATATAATGATTTTTGGAAATGGTGTGTGTCACTGTTCTGACAAGTGGTTATGATTTAGAGGTCATTCGTTTAATAATTTTATATGTTTAACATATCTAGTCGACAAAATATCTCAAGTTCGTAGGACCAGATAAAACAAATTCTACGATTCCTAATATATGCTGTGCTATCCACTTTGATCCGTTCTGAGAAATATGGATTTCCGATAACACTTTGAAAAAAAAAGGTATTATCAGCTATTTATCTAGAAGAGGATAAATGGAATCACAAATTTATTTGATAAAATTTAAATAAATATCCCAAGGAAAAACTCTCAGTAGAAAGATATATAGTAGTTTTTGTTGTAAAATTTATATCCAAAAACATAATCGGATCTCTTTTGTAGTGAGAGTTTTTAACTGTATTTTGTTCTTTTTCTACATTTTCGTATGTACACTAAATGGATCTACTATTCTTTTCACGTTTCTTTGTGAGGAGAATGTTAAAAACTTGTTGATATTTTGGTCTCATATATATCGTCATATGTGACCGCACGTGTTTCACGCTTCCATTAGGGTCTTCTTGTGTCTGTCCCACAATTATTTGCTTTGGTCATCAGGTATGCACTAATTAATGATCATTGTATTTTTTTGTTGATACTACATATTTCTCTAATTCATTATAGGAAAATTTAGGCACAACATCCGATTATGTTTTTGGATGTACGTACGTACACTGCTCAAGTTTTATTATATGTATGAAATTTCTTTTAGGTTAAGATCGAGCTTAATTACCAACAAGTTGAAAATTGTGTTCATTCCAATTCAGACCTAGGACGACAAGTCGACAAACACATAATCTTTTTTTGTCTTCATCTAAACTTATTCATTATATAAAACATATGAGGAATACACATAATACAAAGAGGAATACGGTTTTGTTATATACCAAGTCGGCGGAAACCGAAAATACCCCGTAAACTAAGTTTGACACATGAAAGACTAAGCCTGACATACGGGAGACTAAGCCCAACACACAGGAGACAAAGCCCAACACATCTTTTTCTTAAAGCATAAAACATTTTCAAAATTTCAAGAATTATTTTACAAAGTACAAGAAAACGCCAAATGCATGCAACTTAAGGTTTTCCTTGTTCGTTTTGCATTTAACGCTTGTATATACAATTGACAATAGTTATTTAAAAAAAAAAATTTGCAGGTTTATTTGGAAACAAATACAGACCCAATGAATGTGTAAGCACAAACGCGAATAGAAAGAAATATGAAACATAACTAAAAAAAAAACTTAGATAAAACTGTCTAGTAGCTTTGATTTTTAGATTGACCTAAATATTTCTGTGCAGATGTGTCTTAAAAAAGCGAAGCACGATGAGTTTCTTTCTTTATTCACTTATGCATTATGATTCTTACGCGAAAGTGATTCAACAATTATTTTTTGGTTTGATTGGTAATCATGTATGGGAACAGTTTACTGTTTTAATAGTTTATTAATTACAAAAATGATAAGAATTAGTGGTATTTTTAGTTTTTTTTGTACTGTCATTTTTTTTTATTAACCAATTTCGATATGGCTTACTCTTTTTCTGCTAAAAAAACTCTTACCATATTATATTATTAATCAAACGATTAATAGAAAATTAAAAATATTTGATCTGTTTTTTTTGGTCAACAATGCGTTTCTATTTCAAATTTGAATATGAATAAATATCACAATTTTAGATACTATAAGAGCATCTGCATTGGTGAGACACCTTTGAGGTACAAACATTTCCCTAACTTCCCTAATTCATATAAAAATTCATATGAATTGTGTGACTGCGATGCTTAATCTCTCGATCTACGAGAAGAACAGGAGTCGGATCATGGAAGAAGACGATTTGGGTTTCAATGCATCGATGGGTAACTTTACAATATCAAACCAAACATGATCGTGATAATGTTTATTGTGTTTTGGAAATTTCTTTTTCATGTTGCAAAAGCGAAAGTGTTTGTAGTCTTGGATATCAATTACTTGAGCGGTGTTGTGTGATCGGACGAAAGATGAATGTTGCCCAGATCTAATTACATTCAATCGAATTTGCAAAAACAATTTTAGGGTTCTTAGAATTTCAAAATTATCAATTTGGAGATTTTTGGGAAAATTGGGTATTTTAGGCGGATAGATATATGGGTCAGGTTTTAAATCGGGTAGGAGTTTTTAGTTTGGATCGGTTTTTTTGTTCGGTTTAATTTCAGGTTTTGATGGTTTGCTTCCGGTTTAGATCACAAACCGTCCAAACCAACATCCATGGGGATTTAAGTCTCGAACCATAGTTTCGGGGGGATTTAAGTCTATAACTTTGCTTTCGTGGAGAGATATACAGAGGGCATAGTTCGGTGGAGATTTGGAGGGATATAGCAATAGTTCGGTGGAGATTTGGAGGGATATAGCAATAGTTCGTGGGGAAATAGATAGTATACCCTTTATTGTTTTTTGGCAAAATATCATATTTTAGTCCCTCTTTTAATATATAAATTTGATTTTACAGAAAACCCTAATAAAGCCAAATAGCTCAGATGGACTAATTTGCTTCTGTGCCGTCTAACAAGCCTCTGTTTCGAACCTTCCCAGACGCTTTTATATTTTTGGTTTACCAGTTTCTCTGCAAAACTAATTTCATCACCTCTCACCGATTTCTTTTGTTCCTCCGAAGCGGCAAATTTAGTTTCTTCTCTCTCCTTACCCTAATTGATTTTCAGGTTCTTGCTCTGTTTAGCTCCTCTTTCATTCTTTTGCAGTTCCGTTTCTCTAAGTTCGTAGAATTAGTTTCAGTTCAAGATTTATCGATTAGGATTTATGAATATTGGGTTTTGTTAGTGATTAGAGAAAATTCTGTCTTTCTCCAGATATCGAGCTCACGAAATTCGTTATGATCACGTTATGGGTTTGGTCGAAATCCCAATGAAATCAGTGTTTGAGTTCAGAATGAAGAAAAAAAATCCTTAAATCGAATCATTTTTCTGGCTTGCAGGAAGGAAAAAGATGGACTTTGACGACGAAGACAAACCAAAAGAGGTTTCCAAAACCCGCAGATTTGCACCTGGTCGTGCCGGAAAGTCCAAACCCAAACCTAAACCGGCACCGACTGCAGAGAAAGCCGAGCCGCCGTCACAAACTGATCCTTCATCGGAGTCTGTGAGCAAGAGTGAGCACGACGTTGATGCGAAATTCGCTGGCCCCAAGGTTGAACCTGAGGTCTTTAATGGCGCCGTTAAAATGGAGATTGATTCAAAAGTGGATAAGGAGCCGGAGACTACGGAACCTGAGTTGATGGAGGAAGATCAGCTTCCACTGCAGGAGGAGGAGAATGTAGAAGAAGAAGACTTTGTTGTTCGTGAAATTGACGTTTTCTTTAATCCGTCTATTGATGCCAACACTAAGGTTAGCTAGGATTATCTTCACCTATTAGATTAGATTCTTCAAAAATTTGATTTTGCTAATCGTTTAAGAGTTTTGATTTCTCAATGATGTCAGCTTTATGTTCTACAATATCCTCTAAGACCGTCTTGGCGTCCATACGAAATGGATGAACGATGCGAAGAAGTGAGTATTCCCCTAAAGTCGTTTTGTTTCTATTACTCTCTGCATTTTCTGTGTTCTAATCTTTTTGTTTACTTATGTGTGTAAGGTTAGAGTGAACCCTTCTACCTCCCAGGTGGAAATTGATTTGTCGATGGATGTCCATTCGAGGAACTATGACTCCAAGTTTGGAAGTGAATTACATATGACTAAGCAGGTCAGATTTTAGCTCCAAGTAGATTCATGTTTGATCTTTTGATGCAACTTCATTTTTCATTTTTCATTTTTTCATTTTTGTGTTTTTGGTAGACCTTGACAACAACATGGAAGCAGCCTCCTACATTGGATTATGCTGTTGGGGTTCTTTCAGGTGATAAGGTATTTTCTTCCCTCTTTTCGAAGCTTGATAACATTGTTGTAGTGTGGATATCTTATTGAATTGGACTTGTTGACTTGCAGTTACACTTGAATCCTGTTCATGCTGTCGCTCAGCTCCGACCGTCTATGGAGTATCTTTCTTCCAAAAAGAAACAAGCAGAAGCTACTGAAGAATCTGTCGGAACATCAAAAAGACAGGTATGGATCATGATCTACCAGTGCTAAAGATTTGAGGTGTAAGGATTCTGGTTCAATTTTTAAAGCCAGCTTGATTGCTCCTGTGGAGTTCAGCGTTCTTATTTTTATTTCGTTTTTCCTTTCTGCTTTGTCAAAGATTGGCTTGAGTAGTTTGGCTACTTATGCCACAATTTACATGATTCTAATAATGAGTCTATTTGTTTCATTTGTGGCAGAACAAGGGAGTGCAGGCTTCGACGGATCAGAAACCAATTCCTGAAGAAGTACGAGAATTGGTTTTATTTAGTTTTTATGTGATCCTTTCTTCTCTTTGAGTTGTTGTTAGATATGGTTTCGTAAACTTATGTGGCTATCTTTCTTCTTCCTTTAGAATTGGGTTTCACTCAAGTATCATGGACTTCAATCCGAATTTTCCTCCAGATATCTTAACGGAATGATGGCCAATGGGAACTCTTCAATAGACTTCAACATGAGCTCGTATGATGTCTTCCTTTTCACTGAGCTCGCTTGAGACAATGTGTGTTTTTCCTGCTTACCTTAACTTTTTTTCCTTCTTAATATCTTCTTGTATTTTATTGAAGAGACGTTTATATCAACTCACTGTGCCGTGGGGAAAGTAGCAGAAACTCTGAATCAAAAGTTTCTTCGAAAAGGTGCAGTGCATCATGTTTTCAATATATCGATTTCCCTTTTCTTGTTTTACCAAATGTCTGGTCTTACGTGTCATCGAGTCAACATTTGCACCCTTTCTTACGTGTTCTTTAATGATATATTCTTCTGCTTTCAGGGTCTTGACCTCCCTACCACTTGAAGAACGTGTGCAAAAGCTGCTCTTCCAGGTTAGTAGCTATTATAGTCACCATTATGTTTTTCAATGAGTGCTTGCGTTAATTTCTGTTCTTTTGTGTTTTTCTAGATGAAGTTTGTATGGATCCTGCTCCTAAGTTATGAGTAAAATATAAGTATAAGCCGTCTAACTAACTTGTAAAATCATAACAGGGACCTCCGTTATTTCGATACAGTGTTCTTAAGCATTATGCCCCAGAGTTCTCAGACAATGATTTCTTAAAGGTCCTCCAAGATTATGCCTGGTTAGTTCAAGGTTTATGGACTCCCAAAACTAGTCTACTAAACCTAGACGGGCCCATAGAGGCTTCCAGGGATTATGTCCTGATGCTGTTTAGCAAGGGTTCAACTATAAAGGACTCTGACGTTAAAGCAACTGGTCGCCTTCAGGACAAGATGAAAACTATGTTGACTGTATTTGCCAAAGAAAGACCTCTGCTACGTGATTGGAAGTTCAAAGAGCCCACTGATGTTTCGTTCATAAAATCCTACAAGGAGATTGCTAATAAGCAAGCAATCTTTTGGAAGGCTATGGACGACAAGCTTACAGCAAAGATAACCCAAGGAGGAAAGAGTAGAGCTGATAACTTGAGGAATGTTGTAGGCAAAAATCCTTCAGTTACAGTTAAACCAGAGATCCCAACAACTCTCTCTGACAAAGGAGGAAGTTCAAGAAATACAATACCTCGTGTTGTTAGACAAGAAATGCCAGAAGATATTCGGAGGGCGATGTTAAAAGCCTTGAAAAAGGTGTTTCAAACTCACAAAGTTTGCAGGTGAGATTCTTGGGAATTATACCCTGGAATTGTCTGAACTTTGGAATTTTCAGATTATTGGATTTCATATGGTTCCTCTGTGTGCAGCTACGAAACGATCTGCCAAAGACTTAGGGATCTTGCAGTTTCCACATCGAATAATCCAAAAGCTGATTCAGGCATGGCACAGCAAGTGGCGTTAGCTGTGGATGCTCACAAAGAAGAGTTCCAAAAAGTTTTAAGTGAAGTGGCTGTTGACATTCACGACTCTTTTGTCTCCAAGTCGTCTCCAGACCATCCAGAAAATGATTCTCTCAGGTTTTTTTTGTTAGAAAATACTAATCACATTGGTTCTTTCTGTTTCTGTTGAAGCTGTAATGTCTCTACTTTATCATCAGGGGCGTGGTGATTGACCTCTTTCTAGGAAATATACGTGGAGCAAAGCTTATGAAGGCTGATGTATTTGTAGCAGGCAGGACCGAACTTAAACGTGAAATCACGAACAACGAATACCTAAAGGTTTCACTTTGAGCTCTCTTTCAATTTTCTGTGTTTTGACCAAAGTGTAGTTTTGGTCTAACTCTCTCGGTGTTGCGCAGGTGATGCATGACCTCTGTGCAACCAACTCTTCAGGATGGGTTTTACAGAAAGCTCGATGATGAGTTGCATTAGAGAAAAGGGTTTAATGATTTCAAAGTTTTGATAGAGAAAAAGGGTTTAATGGTTCATGTTGTAATCATTTACGATTCAGTAACTTTGAGATGCTCGACTGGACTTACATTGTCCTTTAAAGTATTTTAGCTTCGGTTCAGGTATTTTGTCTACTTTACCATCGAGAGCTCAACTCAGAAGGCATCTTCAGATATATACATGCGAAAAAGGGAAAAAAAATGAATATATGAAATATGACGAAAGGGAAATTAAAATACTTGAACTATTCAATCCAAAGGTTTCACAATTGTTGTGATCTCAGGTAAATTTGAAACAGAAAAAGTAAATACAGACTCATAATCTGTTGTTCAAAAAGGGAAGAGGCTGCAGATACCAAACTCATAAATTACGTCTTCTTCTTGTGTGTTGTTTCACCATCTTCAGTTGCAGCTGAAGATCACTCAGAATATGTGCACCAAGTCATAAGCAAATCTACTCCATTGTTAAGGAAACCTATCGAGAGAAACAGAGACAAGAGAGCGAGCGCGTGTGCATATAGTTAACTAAACCTAAAAGGCCATTTTAGAGGTTAATCACAAATTTTTAAGGAGCTAATCATTTTTTACCTACACTATACCATGCCGATGTACTCTCATAAAACTAATCAACCCTACGATTTACTTAATCACATTTTCATATAACGAGTGTGACCAGCAGAGATTGAGATTAAGGATACGTCCAGAACAGCACAAACGACTGCCAAAAAGAGAAAACAAGACCGCAATTAGTATGAGCTTAACAGGTTGATAAAGCACATAAAAAGAATAGTCTACTCCTATGGTCAGATATACTAGCAAACTAGAAGAAAAATAGGAGTGCTGGTGTAGTGACAGATTTACCAAGACTAACTGAGAATAGCTTAGGTTGAGTTGAATTAACAAAATATGTAAGAAAAGGAAAAGATGACATACCATAAGGCCACCAAGAAAGCCGTCAAAAAGGACCCGATTCCATGAATCAAAGTACAAGTCTGGTGAGAACCCTGCCTTGGCCATGAGCCCAACTGATGTGATCAGCATCACCACAAAGTAAAAAACAAAACCAGTCAAGCCTGTGAATCCAATTATTCCTGCAAGGACTCCAGCGATGATAGACAGAAACGTCCGGCTGCAAACAAGAAAAAATTACGGACACAGCATCGTCAAAAGAAGAATGATCATATTTTGAAAAGGAGAAAGAATTGTATGGAATCAAACCTGTTCTGTATGACTTTCAAATTGTTCTGAAAATTCTCTGCACTGAAGGTTGGTATGTCACTCATGACGTCCTTTGATCTCTTCTCAGATGAACCCATTTAAGATAGCAAACAACCTGACCATATAAATTTCAGATTACACCAAATGTCTGTGTATTGGATTTCACATTATCAGCAAGAAAAACTTGTCCAGCTTAGAGCAAAAGTGAGAACTTTTTGTTCTGAAAAATCTATAAAACGTAAAGCAAGTGTTTGATCAGAAACCCTAAACGTATTGAGTTGAGCTACTTATAGAAGTGGCCCGAAAAATTAGCAATTTCGACTCGATGCAACGATCCCGCAACTGGGTTCCACTACTTAACATGGCAACAAATTTCGATTCCTAACTCTTAAGAGTTTACGAGAATATCCCAAATAGTCTAGGTAAAGTTCCTACAACAGCGCAGGAAGATCGATTCCATAGTCAATGCAGCTATGGTTTATGGATCTCTTAACTCAATTCCGATCTGCTCTGGGATCTACAAAAACCTTGCAAAAGGAATTACAAAAACAAAACTTACAATTAGAAACGAGACCAGGAAGATCGAAGCTGCGTGCTTGCTTGGGAGGAACTAATCGAGAGGATGAGTGAATTTGAGAGAGAGAGCGAGGAAGAATAAGCAGACGAGCTTATTCGTTAACTCTCTCTAAGGTTTCTAAAGCCCATCAGAATCAGAGAGCTTCTTCTTTAACAATTTTTTTTTTTTTTTTGGTTAATAAAATATTTAACTTTTCTTTGTTGATATAATTAATGTGTTTTAAACAAAAATCACGAAGCTATTTACAAATGTAGATTGGAAAATTACGAATTTGATGAAAAATGATTCGAAAGATTTTTTTTTGTTTTTGTTAATCCGGAAGTAATGCTTTCGACCCAAACTAATCCGGCGATTCGAAATTGGGTGGGAGAGTCCACATAGACATTCCTTACCACCCGTCCAAACGGACTTGGTTGATTTGAAAGATTTGATTACAATGCATCCAAGAAAATCAATTTGTGTTCAACTGAGAATATCTTACTTTTTTTTGTAGTTTAGCTAGCAAAAGTAGCTTTGGTTGATGTAACTTTGGCTACCTACATCAATTCTATTTTTTTTTGGTTTATGTAATCTTCACCATCTTCATTTGCTGCTGCTCAAAATATGGTTATGGACAGGAGCATCTCAAAATATGGTTATTGACAGGAGCATAGATAAGAGAGAGCTGTTCTTTGGAAGATGCATAAGAGAGAAACAAACAACTGTTCTGGTTCAAACACTGAGTAAAAACCAGATCAATCAAATTAATTTATGCAATCTCTCGTAGTTTGGTTAAAATTTAAACCGAGTGGAGACGAGTCTTTCTTATTTAGGCTCAAGGTTCGTAAAATCCAGATAGCATTCGTTGGTTAGGTAGGATTCCAGGCAAACAAAAAAGAAAAGAAAAAGCCACGACGATGATGATGATTATTGTAACAATGGCGAATCAAGCAGTAACAGAGTCATTAGAGCGACGTTGACGACGATACTCAGCTCGGATTTTGGATTCGAGGACAGAGACATATCGATCGAGAACAGAGACCACAGCTTCAAACTCCGACACTTGTTTCTCGATCGCGTCCATCTGCCCCACGAATTCATCCAAGCCGCCACTTTTGGTCTTCATCTGCTCCGCGAAAACCCTGAGCCCAGCTGCCACGTCACCCAATTCCTCGTACTCCGACGCCACTCTCAGATTCATCTTCTCCAACAGATCCAGTTGATTGTTCGTTCCCTACCCACCAGCCTCAATTTCATATTCTGGGTAACAACAAATTGGATGGATTTTTTTTATAATCTGTAAAGTTTGGATTTTTCACCTGGAGCTCCGATTTCACCATGGATGATACACTCGTGAAGAGATTCTGCAGCGATTCAGCTAGATCATCACGCGCATCCGCCATTGATACTTCTTCTCGCGAGGAAGAAGAAACAGACGATGGGATTCGTAACCACTCTCCTGAGTTTTCTAAAGCTTCTTCTTTCATATAAATAAATAAAGGGACACATTTTTTTTTTTTAATTATATATATTTTTAAATACAAGTATTCTTCACCGTCTGCATTTGCTGCTCAAAACATGGTTATTGACAGAAACAGAGACAAGAGCTGTTATTTGGTCTCATGAAGTTACTCAGTATCAATAACAATAGCTTTCACTTGCACAATAAACAACAATTCCCTCACGAAGAACATCATTTTGCAGAAAGTGAACTCAATGGATTAGTTTTACATTTGATGTGCATCGTTTACTTAATGCTGCCTTCTTCTTCTGTATATAGATCAATGCTCCCTAATTGTAGTCTGGAGGTCGAATTCACGTCCTGTACACACAAAAACCGGAACCTGCAACATACACATTAATCCAAATTCAAAACACATTTTTTATTATGACTCAACCAAGCTGTGTAGATCAGAGAAAATACATTTGGTATACCTGAAGATATTTGCTTCGAACCCGGGTGATGTTATTTTGTAGGATTTGCGTTGGAACCGCTCCTCGAATACCTGACTAGTTTGCTTGTCCAGAACATGCCATGTCGATCCACCGTCGCTACTTCCTTCGAGAACCCTGGGAAAGGTAACAGTGAGGACAAATAGCCCAAATGGTATGCTTAGACTTATGAAAAAAAAAAGAAGAAGGAAAAAGACATTACCAATCTTTGGGGTCTCTCTCTGGGGCATCATTTGCAGACATGAGCTCATATGCTATGAGTTGTTGCATCTGGTTGTAGAGTGTTTTGTACACGATCCAACAGCCTGTAAGATGAGAGATGGGTATTTCTCATCATATCATATAACACATATCAGAGGCTTTTTTCCTTTCATACCTTTTGCACCATTTGGTTCCTCCCATTTGGACTCTTGGATTCCATCAAAAGCTGCGGTTGCCTGAGGCATTGAGACATGTTTTTTTAGGAATAACCAAAACGGGTGTTTAAGTAATGGTAAGATGAGAGTTGTAGTAGTGTACTACTTACAATGCCAGAAGGAAGCTCTTCACCACTCGCGAGGACAGAACCAGAGCATACCCTCTTCTGTTTCAGAAATGGAAAAGACAGTGAATCTTTGTTCAAGTTTTGGCATTTGCTGAGGTCAGCGACCAGTTCCCTTAAAGCGTCCAATGCAACTGGCAATGCTAAAGCCGTTTTTGTGGGTTTACCCACCAAGCATATTGTGAGACTTTTATCATCTGTGTCTTTCTGGCTCTTCAAAGAAAGAGCAATAAGCAAACCTTCCAGTGCGGGCAGAAACTGCTCTGGGAACGAACTAGAGCTATCTGCATCTAAATTCAAGCGAGCCTTCCTCGTTTTGAAAGACACATTCTTCAGATCCACTAGGACTTGCTTGATCATATTAAGTAACTCAATTGCTCTTGCTACAGGTAAATCATCCTCAACGAACTGAGTCAGGATAGGCAGAAACGAGTCATAAATGTTGGTCACATGGTCATCAACGCATGTGCGAACTGGGCAAGAGGAAGAGCTGACAGAGCTGTTTTCGCCTGAACCAAATTCTGATCTCAGAATGCGCCATTCTTTGTCCCCACTTTGCCTTCCGGGTAAAGAAACCGAGGTATAAACTGGGGAATGCAGATTTCTCTCGAGTTCTTCCTGCTCATTGCTGTCTCGGAGTTCAAGCTCAGATAAAACTCTGAACATTAAGCTACTCCGCCGCTCCATTGTCAGGGTTCGAAGAACAGCTTGCAAAGATGATTCAGTTGTGAGAGTTCGTCTAGACAAAACCTAGAGTGGAAAACAACAGCAAGAACATGAGTGAGGAATGGAAATGTTGTTACTGATTCTTAAGACAAACAGAACATTCGCTGTTTTCCTGCAGCATTACCTCATGCCATTTCTTTGTATATCGCTTAGTGACATCACAAACCCCGTCCACGGAAATCGCAATAACGTAATTCAATTTTTTACCCCATCTACAAGGCAGAGATTTTGTGAGAATATGGGAGTCCATTATGGGGATTATTCAAAGAAAATCATGGAAAGAGGAGGTAACTGGCAAGAAAGAAAACGTACCCTTTCTCATATAGCATGGGTTTGTCATACACTCCTTCACAAGGGTCAAGATGAATCCATCTGCAGAAATACAAAAACGGCTCAAATCACTCGGTTGAAATTGCTTCACGATTGAAAGTTCCTACAAGGAAATCAATACACGTTTGTTTGGCATATGAAGTTTACCTTCCCAATGAGTGAGAGAAGCATTCCGTCCAGACGTGATCTGTGAAGTCCAGTATCTGTAAAAGAATAAAAATATTACAAAAACACATTACAAACATAAAAGCAGTACCAACAAATTTGCGGGAAGTGACGATCTTAGTTAGCAGAATACCAAACGAGAATCATAGCCGAACGAGCGGCAGTATAGCGTAAAGCAGTTGGCCCACTCCCCGCAACGACCTCTCTTTGTTTCTACGAGCTGCATGAACAGGGAAGAAAAATGGAACCTGTCAATGAAGTCAAGAACATATATCTTCAAATGTACAAGCTATTTAGTTACCTTTAGCGGATCATTGTACCGAGGGAATCGAGTAATTGTTGGACACGAGGTACACCTGTATAAGTTATAGTAAAACAAAAAAACAGTAAGTCAAAAGAGTTCGCCAACAGAAAATAATCAAAAGTGATGTAAGAATCGAGTAATTCTTGCTCTCAATCCAATACACAAGATATAATAGGACTGATTAAGCTTTTACAGGCCTACAATTTTCTCCTAGAATAAAGGCCGTGAATTCAGAATAAACATGTTACATTTCCTGCGAAAAAGAAACTATTCAGAACTGCAAAGTAATTCACATACCGATATAGTTCAACTCGATTTGCTCCATAAGCAAGCTCTGAGGTAAGTGGGTTTCCCATCCCCTGGCCTATGGTTTTGTTACCACAATAGTCACACGAAGGTTCATTGACCCATCTGCATTATCACCCAGGCAACAACAGAGAAAGAAAATTCTTTGAAACTACTGTGCCAACATATTCTTAAAAATAAAAATGCTGCATAGAGAGAACAAATAACAATACATACTAATGATAAGATGATATGAAGTCATTTTATCTTCAGTCCTAAATCCCGTCAAGGATTTCAATAGTGTAACTTATAATCTTTCTGTTGTTTTATTAAACTTTACACTTTTGGATTATGTAGGTGACAATCTGAGAAATCCTAAAAGACAAGGAAAAGGGAGCTTAGAAAAACCTGAAGGATCTTTTGAACCAGAAAAGTAGCTGAAGCAGGAAAGCGTAGTCTATTTCATGTTTCGATGGCTCGAAATTCCCCTCCTAAATGTTAATGTTTGTTAGAAACTTGGATCAGTTAAAAATCTCATATAAGATCTAAAGCTCAAGTAAACCTCAACCTAAAACCTTTAATTCTAAATTTCATCAAGGATTTCAATATCAAAACTTATTAGTTCTATTCATTGGTGAATATAAGCTCAAACCTTGGCCAGAGAAACCAAAGCTTTCTCCTCGAGCTCGTCTTTAGGAACCGTCTTCCGAGCAGCTTCTTGACGAACAGGATCTTCATACTAAAACAAAAATTGCAGCCAGACATTCAACACAAACAAATACACAAAATTCTTTTAGAAAAAAGAATCTAGTCTATCAACCATGAGGACTTGGCTGACATAAGGCCTTATCCTCCTCTCGAATTCGCTGCTATCTTGTGCAGCAACATACTGTTGAAACATCATCGCCTCTTCCTCTGCCTGTAAGCAGGAAACCCAAATTAAAAAGAGCAGCCAAAATTACTTTCAACATTGATACGAATGCTAATCAAAACCTGCAACATTCGAGCAAACTCTTCGTCTGATTTCACCATTTCCGCATCGGATTTCTCGCTCTTACCAGAGGTTCCTTCTGACTTGTCCTCAGTTGAGACCAATCGAAGCTTATCGGATATAGAAGTGAGATCAGTCTCATCCGACACCGATACCACTCGATCATCATCTTCCGCAACGATCTATCTCCCACAATTGACCAATTAGATAACAGAAATCATCAGAGGTTCCATCCATCACCAAACGAAAAAAGTAGAATCAGATTACGAAGAAAAAAGAAGTACCTTTTGCTCATCAGGAGGAACAAAAGTGAGGGAGAAAATTTGAGACCGTAAAACCTGCAGAGAAACATGACAGCATCGATTTGTGGCGGAAAATCACGAAATCGAATCGGAGACGAACATGTATAGGGAGAGAGAGAGAGAGAGAGAGAGAGAGAGAGAGAAACCTCAATGCCATTTTCAGTGTCGTATTCGAAATTAAAGGTCGAATCTTGGTGGCGGATGACAAACTTTCGAGCCACCATTTTTCCCAGATGACTGAAATTCCAAAATGATCTCTTTCTCTAAACAGAAGAAAACGAGAAACAGAGTTGCGAGGACGTTGATGAGGACCACGAACTGGCCGGTTCCGTCTTAAATCTTACAAAACCTGAAATCGTACCAATGGTTTGGCACGATTTAATCTAGGACCGTTTTATGCACTAAACTAAACATGAGTCAACTACAATTACTTGTAATTTGATCCTTTTTTTTTATTTTAACTTGTGAATAAAAGCTATCTTCTGTTTTCATGAACAAAAATTTGATCCTTTCAAATTTTCGAATCCATAACTCCCATGTCGTCATACTATATACTCAAAATCTTGAACATATCAATGCCCTCTCTCCATTTTAGCAAAAAACATTGTTATGCCATTTTCCTATCAAAAAACAAATTCCGCTATTTTTTCACCAAAATGTGATTATGTTATTAACTTTTTATTTTTTTTTGTCACCAGATTGTGAAATCGTGTTTTGACGAGAAATTAGAATATTGTGTTTGGTGGGAATTTAGAGATATTGTGTTTTGAAAGAAAGAAAAAATACAGTATTTTATTTTCTAGTTTTGGAAAATAAAAACGTTATTTTTGTAGATAAAGAAACCAAGATGATGGTTGTCTTCTAACCATAACCGCTTTGATATGGAACGAACCACCATGGAGAAGATGACAAGCCGAAGTCGAAGATGCAACCTCTTTGTTGTAAGGTGATATTCGTAGAATCGTTGAAAATTGACAATCTCTATTTTTATTTTTATCGAAAGAATTAACAAATTGGATTTTTATTCGAAGAATATCTTTAGATCTAAGTTGGGAATTGACAAATGTAATACAACATAGAGTTTTTAAAGTGCGCGCACATCGGAAATTTTAAAGTTTCATCATTGGGTGATAACTAAATATGAAGATCGCATCAAAGTTGATACTCTGTTATATCTACGTACGTTGGTTTACTTTTTTAGTTTTATTATTCTTTCAAAATCTTAGTTATGTATGTGGTTGTATATTTTTTTTTTTGTATTTTCTATATAACTTTGGATTTAATATAAATAAAGATAGATGTTAAAAAAAACAAAAAGATATTTTTTCATTGTTTAAAAAAATAAAGATTTTTTCATATAAAATTAAAAATTAGGTTACGTGGAATCGATTGGGGCGTTAGGGTCCTAACTTTCACTGTTGGGGTTTAAAATTAGGGCGTTAATTAGTCAATTAGGAAAAAGAAAAACATCCTCAGACTAATTACGTAATTAGACTTCTAAGTTACTAAAATAATAAATCGTATTCCAAATTTTTTTACATATGAAGTTATTACATTTTTTCAAAAATAGGTAATTTTTTGTCGCGTTTCCAAAACCGAAACAGACTTTTCTATCACATTTTCAAATTGAAATTTTTAGAAACCGTGTTTCCATTGCATTTCGAAAAATTTATGTTTCCTAAATGAAAAGCGAACAAGGAATGAATTTTCATGTAACTTATAAAACCTTTCATTTTCAACCAAAACATTCATTTTTTATTTCTACTTAATAGTCAAATAAAAAATTATACAAAAAAATCAAACTTGTCCGTTACTTTGAGTGACAAAAAATATAATGCCCCCGGTCTGTTTCATCTTTAAGTAAACACAAAAATGTGAAAAGGTAAATTAATTAAAAGATGGGATTTTTTTTGTGGTCAAATATGTGATTTATATGTGAAATTTTTGGTCAAACTCATCTGTTACTTTGGTGACGAAATTGTTTTTTTCTTATTCCCTAAAAGTTAAATAATATATCATTAATAGAAAATGCATGTACGTACAATGCATACAATACAACATTTTGGCCAGCTAGTTAATTCCTAACATGTAAAAGATATTCTAATCTTTGAAAAGTTTTAGCGCCGTTTGTTGTCACGTGTCGTTAGTTTGTATTTCTACTATTATATAATAATAGAGTTTTCTCACAATCTAAAGTGTCCACATCAACAACAAAAATAAAAATAAAAAATTAAAACTACAGAAAACTAAAACTAAAGTTAATGACTCAATTAATTCACACTTTGTAATAATAATTATTTTTCATTAAAAAAAAGAGAAAATAACACTTACACTAAAGTTGATGACTCAATTAATTAACACACTTTTTATAATTATCAGTTTTCATCAAAAAAATATTTACAAAAAAAAACAAGAAAAATACAAGACAAGAAAAAAAATTGAATAGAGATTGGATGAATATAAAATTATATATTAACATATAGTTAATGGAGCAGTTATTACTTTTTAAGAAATATGGAAAACAATTATCACGTTAAAATATATTAAATGGATCAAAAAACATTTTTCTAATAGTTACAAAATATTTAGGATAATAAAAAATTACAAGTTAATTGTAATAGTAAATACAAAATTTAAACTGTTTTTACTCAAAATAAGAATAATTATTTTTCAAAAAAAAATTAGACTTTTTAATGAGTTTTTAGAAACGGGTTCAAAGATAAGAATCGATATTTAATAAGCAGATTTGACGTGCATCACAATATGTAGGAACATCCTCGCCACGACAAATGTGTATCACCAGTAAGATTTTTTGACGCTCAAATCAGCAAAAAGTCCATGCTATGCAACTGATAAGAGAAAGCATAGTGTATAAACATGAAAAGGAGAAAATAGTTCTACAATGAGTTGAAAATCAAATCACTTTCCAATCTTTTATATGTGAGTGAAGAGAAAGTGAAAAGAAATAACTGCCGGAAAGGGAACGAGTGCAAGATAACAAAAGAATTGACAGTAAAAAGTGTGAAAAATTGAATAAAGTTCAGAAATATCAAATATGTATGCACAAAACTAAAATAAAAAAATTTAATCTTTTTTAGCAAGTGAAATTAATGAGTTTTTTATATAAAAATATTAAATTGATTGATCATGCAACGTAAATGGTGATATTAGATATGAACGTTTATGACTTTGTCGACAATTTCTATATATATGGCATAATGCACTTGCTTCGGTGGGTAAAACATGTTTACCAAACCTATTGTAACGTCATGAGTGTTATGTTTACACATTTGCATTTACTGATATTTAAACCAGACCTATTTACATTAATTTCGGAGTGGTGGTAAGTTCCCATTGGTATTTAATCATATGTATGATTAGGTTAATAGTGAACATTAAAGCTTCTAAGAAGATATCTTCACTGGACCTGAATCTGGAAGAAATTTTCTCTAGGATAAAAGGTCATAAGATGGTCGTCGATGCCGTTTCTTCCTCTTAGGAAGTTTTCACCTAAATGATTTATTGTGTTTTTCAAGGAAAAAGTTATATTTGGCAATATCTATGTTTTATATCATTTGGTAAAATAAGTTTGTTGTTTCTACAAATGTTAACATAAATGATTTTAAAAACTTCAAATGATTATATTTATATTCAACGATTTGTATTGATAGCTGTTTAAAAATGTTATCTCGCGCAATGCGCGAGGCATAGAATTACTCTATTATATAATGAGAGAATTTAATTTCAATTTTAGCTATTCACGTCATCATTATAATCTTCTATATAGTAAAGGTAATAAAATGCACAATATCATTAAGTCAGATTAACAAAAGATATAGTCTATTTCCACGATTTAGCTAAAGTGTAACGAACACTTTGTATAGCATAAAGTCAGCAAGCTAATTATATATATCACCAACAATTGCTAAAGTATATAAATTTGGATAAAAGATGCATACATAAACATGCTCCATGCATACATTTCTGGGAGTGAGATTGGTTGGATTTTTAGAAACTAGAGAGGATATGTTTTTCGGATATGGGGAACAAGGAAAAAATCACAGATCTTTTGTCAGCGGTCTTTCACGAAGAAAACAATAATTGGGCCAAAATATGTATAAGCATAAAGGCTCAAACATTAGAAAAGATTCCCTATTAGAAATTGTAATTCTAAACAACCTAAAACTATATGTATATAAAGATATAATTTTAAATACTCAAATATGTACATGTACTTAAATCATTTATAATCAAATATAAGTGGTTTGTTTAGTTAATGTGTATACGGGCTGATGAGGTTATAATTGGCTTCAGTATGAACTATAGATTCTGGAACAACAATGTAATATTATACGTTCAACTAAATATGTAACTTATGAGAGATTTGAAATTGTATTAAATAAAAATAAATATAAAACTGTAGTTATAATCACACAGTAGTCACATACAATATATAAACACATAAAAAACAATATTTCAACATAAGTTAACAACATAATTAAGAGAAAACTGTTGTTATATACAAACACTAATGAGAAGAAAAAAATAAAACACATGCACGTACACACAATGCAACTATAAACATAATCTGACTATTAAACTAAAATTCGAAATTAATAAAATAAATTATTTTCTAAAAAATAGCATATAAACAAATTTATAAAACATGAATGTAAAATAAGCCCGCGCGAAGCGCGGGGATCAATCTCTAGTATACTCAGTTACTCACTAGCTAATCCTCTCTATCAAATCCCAACAAGCTATCATAACCTTACTCGTCTATTTATCTTCAGTCTAATTTCTTCTAATTTTCTCTCAGACCGATCTCGCTTCTTAACACAAGTTTTCTTTGTCGATTTCAAAGTACAATGATTGTTAAACCCTAGCTGCTCCATAACTAAATATGAAGATCATAAATATTCTGTTATATCTACGTACGTTGGTTTACTTTTTTAGTTTTATTATTCTTTCAAAATGTTAGTTATGTATGTGGTTATATTTTTATTATTTTTTTGTATTTTCTATATAACTTTGAATTCAATATAAATAAAGATAGGTGTTAAAAAAAAAAACCAAAAAAATATTGTCTCATTGTTTAAAAAAGTAAAGTTTTTTTCATATAAAATTAAAAATTAGGTTACGTGGAATCGATTAGGGCGTTAGGGTTCTAACTTTCTCAGTTAGGGTTTAAAATTAGGGCGTTAATTAGTCGATTAGGAAAAATAAAAACATCCTCAAACTAATTACGTAATTAGACTTCTAAGTTACTAAAATAACAAATCTTATTCCGATTTTTTTTTACATATTAAGTTATTACGTTTTTTCGAAAATAGATAATTTTCTGTCGCGTTTCCATAATCGAAACAGACTTTTCTATCACATTTTCAAATTGAAAATTTTAGAAATCGTGTTTCCATTGCATTTCAAAAAATTTATGTTTCCTAAATAGGAAACGAACAAGGAATGAATTTTCATGTAACTTATAAAACCCTTCATTTTCAACTAAAACATTCATTTTTTATTTCTACTTAATAGTCAAATAAAAAATTATACAAAAAAATCAAACTCGTCCGTTACTTTGAGTGACGAAAAATATAATGCCCCCGGCCCGTTTCATCCTTAAGTAAACACAAAAATATAAAAAGGTAAATTAATTAAAAGATGGGATTTTTTTGTGGTCAAATATGTGATTTATATGGGAAATATATGTGAAATTTTTGGTCAAACTCGTCTGTTACTTTGGTGACGAAATTTTTCTTTCTTTCTCTTATTCTCTAAAAGTTAAACAATATATCATTAATAGAAAGATGCATGTTATTAGCAAAAAAAAAAAAAAAAAAGATGCATGTACGTACAATGCATACAATACAACATTTTGGCCAACTAGTTAATTCCTAACATGTAAAAGAGAGTCTTATCTTTGAAAAGTTTTAGCGCCGTTTGTTGCCACGTGTCGTTAGTTTTGATTTCTACTTGTTCATATATACTAAATTACTCACTAGCTAATCCTCTCTATCAAATCCCAACAAGCTCTATCATAACCTTATTCGTTTATCTATCTTCAATCTAATTTCTTCTAATTTTCTCTCAGACCGATCTCGCTTCTTAACATAAGTTTTCTTTTTCGATTTCAAAGTACAGTGATTGTTAAACCCTAGCTGCTCCATAACTAAATATGAAGATCGTAAATACTCTGTTATATCTACGTACGTTCGTTTACTTTTTTAGTTTTATTATTCTTTCAAAATCTTAGTTATGTATGTGGATGTATTTTTATTATATTTTGTATTTTCTATATAACTTTGGATTCAATATAAAAAACCAAAAATATATTTTCTCATTGTTTAAAAAAGTAAAGTTTTTTTCATATAAAATTAAAAATTAGGTTACGTGGAATCGATTAGGGCGTTAGGGTTCTAACTTTCTCAATTAGGATTTAAAATTAGGACGTTAATTAGTCGATTAGGAAAAAGAAAAGCACCCTCAGACTAATTACGTAATTATACTTCTAAGTTACTAAAAGAACAAATCGTATTCAATTTTTTTTTACATATTAAGTTATTACGTTTTTCAAAATAGGTAATTTTCTGTCGCGTTATCAAAACGGAAACATACTTTTCTATCATATTTTCAAATTGAAATTTTTAGAAATCGTGTTTCCATTGCATTTCGAAAATTTTCTTTTTCCTAAATGGGAAACGAACAAGGAATGGATTTTTATGTAACTTATAAAACCCTTCATTTTCAACTAAAACATTCATTTTTTATTTCTACTTAATAGTCAAATAAAAAAAATTATACAAAAAGATGAAATTCGTCCGTTACTTTGCTTACGAAAAATATAATGCCCCCGGCCCGTTTCATCTTTAAGTAAACAAAAAATGTGAAAAGGTAAATTAATTAAAATATGAGATTTTTTGTTTGTGGTCAAATATGTGATTTATATGGAAAATATGTGAAATTTTTGGTCAAACTCGTCCGTTACTTTGAGTGATGAAAAAAAGGCCCTCGTTTCATCTTAAGTAAACACAAAAATGTGAAAAGGTAAATTAATTAGAATATGGGAATTTTTTTTTTTTTTTGCTGTGTGGTCAAATATGTGATTTATATGGAGTATTCCCTAAAAGTTAACAATATATCATTAATAGAAATATGCATGTACCTACAATGCATACAATACAACATTTTGACCAGCTAGTTAATTCCTAACATGTAAAAGAGATTCTTATCTTAGAAAAGTTTTAGCGCAGTTTGTTGCCATATGTCGTTAATTTGTATTTCTATTTGTTCATATATACTCAGTTACTGACTTAGCTAATCCTCTCCATCAAATCCCAGCAAGCCACCATTTAGCTGTCGACAGCCAAGAAACATGAAACAAGATTTGCTGAGATTCCTGTTCTAGTTGCTTTGAGAGATCATGAGAGTAGGAAACAGCTAATGACAAGAAAACCTTCCAATGGGGCTCTGAGGATTGGTGGCGTTTCTGAAGTTGCAGAGAGCAAGGCCTTGACATCTGATCAACGTCGCAGAATGCTTCACAATTGGGCTATTTACGACTATAATTCAATGTTGACATCCCTAGAGCTTCTTCCGATGAAGCCTTGTCGTAATGTCGATGTAACAATATTTGGATCTGGTTTCGTCACCGAGGATGATGGAAGCTGGTTTGGTCTCGATAGTTCTGAAGCCTCTACACAGTCACATGAGCATGATGGGGTGCCCATATTCCTCAGTCAGATAAAGGAATGGATGATTGACTATGGTTCCGAAATGGTCTCGGTTACATTACGAACGGATGTAGCATGGTAAGCTGTCTATTCTAGTATCTTGTTCCCCACGTTTCTATGTCGCTTTTTTCTTTTCTTCTGTTGCTGACGTATTAGGTATATTCAGGTATCGACTTGGGAGACCGTCAAAGAAATACGCCCCTTGGTATGAACTTATTTTGAAAACAGCAAGGGTTGCGAAAAGCATTATTAATTTGCTTGAGGAGCAAACTAGGGTTGCTAGGCTTTCATTTTCAAATGTCATAAAAAGAGTGTCTGAGTTTCAGAATAACTATAACGCTTACATTTCTCCTGATCTCTCGGCTGTTGAGAGATATGTGGTGGTCCATGGACAAATAATCTTGCAGATTTTCTCAGATTATCCTAACAAGGATGTCAGAAAGTGTCCATTTATTATTGACCTTAAGAGAAAAATGGAGGAAAGGCACCATACAAAATGGGTCATCATGAAGAAGAAGAGAATTTTGCAAAAGAAACTGAATCTGAATCCAAGGGCACCTGTGGCATGCAAGAAGACAGCTATGCAAGCAACAACAACTCGCCTGATCAACAGAATTTGGGGTGAGTATTACTCCATTTACACTCCAGAGGATCAACTGCAGGAGATTGGTGCAGAAAATGAAGAGGACAATATTGTACCAGAACCTGTTGAGGTTCATCCACAGAAAATCCGAGGCAGTTCTGGCAAAATGGATATTAGATGGGATGGTGAGATTCTAGGGAAAACTTGTGCTGGTGAGCCTCTCTATCGACAAGCCCTAGTTGGAGGGGAAATGGTGGCTGTAGGTGGTGCTGTCATCTTGGAAGTTGATGAAACTCCGGTCATCTACTTTGTGGAGTACATGTTCGAATCATCCGACCTTTGCAAGATGCTACATGGTAGACTCCTACAAAGAGGAGGCGAGACTGTTCTAGGGAATGCTGGTAACGAGAGGGAACTATTCCTGACTAATGAATGCATGACTCTACAGCTCAAGGATATAAAAGGAAGAGCCAGTTTCGAGATTCGATCAAGGCCATGGGGGCATCAGTATAGGAAAGAGAACACCGCCGCGGATAAGCTTGACCGGGCAAGAGCAGAAGAAAGAAAAGGCAAAGCTTTGCCAGACGAATACTTCTGCAAAAGCCTGTATTCACCTGAGAGAGGGGGCTTCTTTAGTCTTCCACGAAGGTCACTTGGTCGTGGTTCTGGATCCTGCAGTTCATGTAGGATAAGGGAGGATGAAGAGGAAAGGTCAAAGGTTAAACTCAATGTTTCAAAGACAGGCTTTACCTCCAACGGGATTCAATATTCTTCTGGGGATTTTGTCTATGTAAACCCTCAATTTATAAGAATATATGGTTTGAAGGAGATGAGTAATTATGAAAAATTCAAGTCTGGGCGGAACATTGGTTTAAGAGCCTTTGTTGTTTGCCAATTGCTCGAGACCATGGTCCCAGAGGAATCTAGAAAGGGTTCCTTTCAGGTTAAAGTGAGAAGGTTTTATAGGCCTGAGGATATTTCTGCAGAGAAGGCCTATGCTTCAGACATCCGAGAGGTAAGAACTATATTTCTTATGTAAAAGACCTAGTGATGTTTCAAGTAAGGTTACTTTGTTGCTTGCTGGATAAGTTTATCTTACAATCTTTTTTTTTCTTGCAATGTTTTAGTTGTATTACAGCCAGGACACAGATGTTCTCCCTCCACAGGCTCTAGAGGGAAAATGTGAAGTGAGGAAGAAAGTTGATATGCCCTTAAGCCGTGAATATCCAATATTAGAGAACATCTTCTTCTGTGAACAAATCTATGACTCTGCCAAAGGTTCTCTCAAGCAGGTATATATTTCTTCAGGAATTCAATTTTTTTTTTGTACATAATAATTCAATTTTGCTGATACAAGTCTGTCTTGTAACAGTTGCCCGTCAATATCAAGCCAAAGTTCTCTACCATTAAGGACGACACGCTGCTAAGAATGAAAAAGGGTAAGGGAGTAGAGACTGAGACTACTGTGATCAAGCCTGATGAGGTACCTAAAGAGATGCGTCTGGCTACACTAGATATTTTTGCTGGTTGTGGTGGTCTGTCTAAGGGACTGGAAGAGGCAGGTATGTATTATATATCTCCAGTCAAAACTTACTTAATCCACCAAAAACGCTTGAACAAGTTGTATTCATTTGCATGCTTTATGTACAAGGCGTATCTAAAACAACGTGGGCGATCGAGTATGAAGAGCCAGCTGCACAGGCTTTTAGACAGAACCATCCAGAATCAACAGTTTTTGTTAACAACTGCAATGTGATTCTTAGGTAATATAGCTAACAAGATAAACACTCTTGCTCTTCCAATGTGGCTATATATTTCTTGTGTTGTGTTCACTTTGTTTGAGATTATCTGCAGGGCCATAATGGAGATATGTGGAGATCAAGATGAGTGTATCTCTACTACAGAGGCAGGTGAACTCGCGGCTAAACTTGATGAGGACCTGAAGCGTACTCTGCCACTGCCTGGTCAAGTGGATTTCATCAACGGAGGCCCTCCATGCCAGGTATATATATATATATGTATTTTTTAAGATTGTTGCTATTATAACTTTTTGCTGAATAAGTGAAAGAGCTCTTTTAACATGTGTAATTTGGCAGGGATTTTCTCGTATGAACCGGTTCAGCCAAAGTTTTTGGAGTCGAGTTCAGCGAGAAATGATATTAGCGTTCTTGTCATTTGCTGATTATTTCCGGCCAAAGTATTTTCTTCTGGAGAACGTGAGGGCCTTTGTGTCTTACAATAAAGGGCAGACATTTCAACTTACTCTGGCCTCTCTCCTCGAAATGGGTTACCAGGTAAAACCCCAAAGTGCTATGCTATTTTCCACACTTGATTGCTCTTAATTTGCCTCTTTGGTATGTTTAATTGATATCAACCATTATTAACGTGAGAAGGAGACAACTAACCCTAACCCTAAACCTAAACCGTAACGTAAAACTTTAAGAAACTCCTAAATCCATATTCTGTATCATTAATTAATATGGTGTTGTTTGATTTCCAGGTGAGATTTGGAATCTTGGACGCAGGTGCATATGGTGTTTCTCAATCTCGCAAAAGAGCTTTTATTTTGGCAGCCGCACCAGAAGAAGTTCTTCCAGAATGGCCTGAGCCAATGCATGTCTTTAGTGGTCCGGAGTTGAAAATCTCACTATCCAAAGGTTCACACTATGCTGCTGTTCGTAGTACTCAATCTGGTGCACCTTTCCGTCCAATCACTGTGAGAGACACAATTGGCGATCTTCCACCTGTAGAAAACGGAGAATCAAACACAAACAAAGAGGTATGTATGATAATACATCATCGATCAGGAGAAAGTATATATCAATACAATAACCACTAATTTGAATTATTTTTGGGGCATTCTTGTATCTTGCAGTATCGAAATGATCCAGTATCGTGGTTTCAAAAAGAAATCAGAGGAAACATGATTGCTCTCACAGATCATATATGCAAGCAGATGAATGAAATAAATCTCATTCGATGTAAGAATATCCCAAAGAGACCAGGTGCTGATTGGCGTATCCTCCGAAACGAACAGGTCAGTCTTATACATCCGAATAGTGCATGGAAGTAAAAGGATTTCCTTATAAGATCAACTTAAATGCTTACTTTTACTATTATTACAGGTGGAGTTATCAAATGGGAAGCTGGTAGATATGATTCCAAACTGTCTGCGAAAGAACGCTAAGACTTGGAAAGGACTCTTTGGGAGATTGGACTGGCAAGGCAACTTTCAAACTTCCATTACTGATCCTCAGCCAATGGGTAAGGTTGGAATGTGTTTCCACCCTGAACAGGACAGGATTCTCACAGTACGTGAGTGCGCCCGATCTCAGGTAATAAAAACTCTTGTGTTCCTCCTCCTAGTCAGATGTCAAAGCACTTGTCCGTGAATGTGCAGATATACAGCTTTTATGGATGGGGCTCTTAAGAATTGTTTGGTATATTGCAGGGGTTTCCGGATAGCTATGAGTTCTCAGGGAACATAACACACAAGCATAGGCAGATTGGGAATGCAGTGCCTCCACCATTGGCTTTTGCTCTCGGTCGTAAGCTCAAAGAAGCGGTGCGTCTAAAGGAGTCTCTTCAACACCAACCCTAAGAGCACCCATTCTCTACAAGTCATTCTTGAAACTCATGGTTATTGGTTTAGTTGATTTTTCTATAAATTGGGATTAATTGAGTGTATATGGTCAGTTGACTAAAAAATTAGGTAAGTATTAATAACTTTTTGTAAATTAAGTAAGTAAAAATGAGAAAAATGATTAAACCCAAAATATCCTTTGGACTTTTTAATAATTACAGAAATGCCATTAGTCTTAAACTTATTTTCTGACAGAAGAATCCGGCAACACTGTTCATCAAACGGCTGGTGGTACTATTCATCAAAACTCGACGACCACTGTTCATTACCAAAAAACACATGTGTTAGCATCGTTAACATTGTCATGTTAAATCAGTTAGCATCGTTAACATTACCATGTTAAACCAGTTAGCATCGTTAACATATAGTTAGTATCGTTAACATTGTCATGTTAAACTAGTTATCATGTTCATTTTTATGAAATTGTCAAGTTAATCTAGTTATCATATCATAAATTATCTTGTTAATCTAGTTATCATTGCTGGTGTTATCGCCGGCCACCAGTGTTATTGTCGGCGGCCAATGTTATCGTCGCCTGCCGGTGTTATGATAACACCGCCGGTATTATCGTTGTTCGCCGGTGTGATCGTCGCCCGCCAGTGTTATCTTCTTCTTTGAATTTTTTTTTCTTTTTCTTCTTTCTTTTCCAATATAAATAATTAAGCATGAGAGAGAAAGTAAAGTTGTAATTAGTTATAAAGTAAAAAGATGAGTTAGACTTTTTAATGTAAATAGTATCCAAAAAGTTAATTTTGATGTTAATAAATGGTAGAACTTGCAATTTCTCTTGTTTAATTGATTTTTATCCGTAAAAGACAATACAGTTGAATCTCTCAATCTGCTTCTTTCGAGAGCTTTTTCTCTGTATGAATAAAAGTTATCAAAGTCAAAAGTTTCATTTTTCTTTAAAAAAGAAAGGGTACAAAATTTTCACCATGTTAAATAATAGTATGAAACAACACTGCTCGACGCTTTTCACCATTGCTTCTTTCCCTTTTTCTTCTTCTTGCTGCTACTACCAGTTGCAGAAGAAGGGCTCTCGCTGACATTATCAAACATACCCGCTTGTGCGGCGTTCTGCAGCCACTCATAGAACTCTTCCTCTGTCATTGTTTCATCCATGTTTGCATTTGGCATTCTCTGGTTTCCTTTTTGCCCTGAAGAACCACTCGTTCCTCGTTTTGCACCTGTCACGTTCGTGTTCACATGGAAGCTCGGCTTGTGGGTGTTTGCTGGACATCTCATTCCCTTCCAACAAATTCAAATAAAAAAACATTTCAATCCTTCCGAAACAAGAAACCAAGCAAAGCAATCTCTTAAGAAACGCCAAAAGAAAAAAGGATAGGTTTTTGTGTACCTGACAGATATACCATTGAGAAGCTTCATATATTTTGCTGTCTGCACAAACGTAAGCACGCGGCATATCAACCTGCGTTGCAACAACAAACCTCTCACTTGACTATGAGAAGAGAGCATATTAATTGAGTCATCAGACAAGTTACAAATTGTCTTCTTGTGGATCAACCAGCGCAGAGTGTCTATTACCGTCCACAAACTTCTCCCTTTACTACATATACCCATGAAATGAAAACTTCTGTGCATAAAATACCTTTTGAAACAACCCGAACAAGACGTGCTGTGAAGATTGTTCAACCCAACCGTCTCCATCTTTTGCCTGATGAAATTCCTTGCAATCCTTGAGATACAAAAGCGGAGCTCGAGTAAATCAATTAAGTACTAGAGATTATACTTCCTCCCAAGAAGTTTCATCGCTGGTGTAATATATAGTATCGCTAAGATGCAGATGAAGAGTTGGAAAAAACCTGGCACCATCTTGCCCTAGATTTTGATTTCTTTGTTAGAAACCAGGCGTGGAGATCGCCACATTTTTTACATGCTATTTGTCTACACTCTCTTAAAGCTTCCTCTCCTTCACCTTCTGAGCTTCCAAAGCCCGATCCAGAGAAACCGTGTCCCCGAGTCTCCTTTATGATGTATTATGTTAGCAGCTTAAAATAAAGACAAATTTCCGAGTAGAGGGTCCAAAAGGGAAAATATTGAGGAATTAAGCAAAGAGAGAAGGAGAGAAAAAAGTGATACTTTTAGCAACAAAAAATGTATTTCAAAAGATGAAATAAGAGCCGAGCAGCTATAAGCATACCTTTTGAGAAGAATTCTGAAACCTCCTAAAGTAGTTCAGCAGTTCTTCCTTCTTTAATTCATCGTCATATGATTTCTGCTTTACAGAATCAAGCAATACCTAGAGGCCAGCTAGGGAGATCAAAGATGGGGGAAGTTGATGCACCAATACAATTTGATGAAATGAGAAATAAAACATTACCTCATATGCATTCTGAAGTTTTTTAAAAGCTTCAGCTGCTCTTTCATTCCCCATATTTTTATCAGGATGGACCAGCATCGCCTATTAAATCATTCACAATGCTTAAAAACTCAACATATGTTTTTGTTGCTAATGAGTAACCAGGAATTAACACAGGCAGAAAGATATTAACTTCAAAGAGAGAAATATACAGTATCACCTTTTTCCTATATTCTCGTTTAAGATAAGCCATGTCAACATTCCCATACCGAGGTAAGCCCAAAGCTGAGTAGTGGTCAGTACAATTCAGCAACCGAGCAACTTCATCTTCAGATGTAAACTCAGATTCTGTTCCACTAGTTGACGCGACTCCTGGGCCACGGTCTCCCGGAAAGCCAGGGCCGTTTTCAAAAGATGAACCATTTAAGGGCTCAGTGGGTCCATCAGCTGTGCTCTGCTGGTTTAATTTGTTCTTGAAGAAATATATAAGAGCATCGGTTGAGATGAAAGCAAGATTAAAAGCCAAAAGAAGACCTAGCCATCCGACATAACTCCATGCACTATAGACTGAATACACTGTGATGATGAACAGTGCAATGCGCTCGTGCTTCAGCATGAATGCCAGACCTACATTGCATATTGTATAAGACAAAATAATGCAAGAGTATGGTTGTTGCTACAAAATTGAGATAGGAAGGACTTTACCTCCGATGAAGAGGATGAGCAGTGTTGTCCAAAAGCTACCATAGAGCCATAGCAAAACCAAACCAGAAATGGCAAGGGTGATAGACCCAACAACAAATCCAATGAACAACGCCACCAGAACAGTTGCAGCCTGTAATTTTATCGAATATTGACATATGCATAAAAAGTAAACATATAAGCAATCATATTTGAGATTCTTACCGACATCAGAATAAATTTGGTCATGCCGATCATGGAAAACACTGAAAAGAGACCACACCACATGATTGAGAAAAAGGATGCTGTTCCCATCCGGATGAAAGAATCAAAACCTCGGATTGCACAGTCCAACCAAACCAGAGATAGAAGAAGAATTATGCTGCCAAAGTGCATAAGCCATCTGAAGACAACCGGGTATGCTTGCCGAATTTTCTTTATAACAACATCACGGGCTTTATATACTCGTGATTTGAGAGAAGCTATCAAAGGCCTGTGTCTTTCCATCAACTGAGTCACTTCCCTTGATATGGTAGCAGTGGGTATCCTCAGTTTCCTGAGTGCTGCATTGTATGCTAGCCCAATATTCTCCGAGGGGCTGTTTGTGCTCAATATATCCAGCAAGCTTCTCATAAGAGTGTTGATGTGTTCACGACCAAATGGAATATATCTAGTCTCTTCGGTGGTAAAACCAGGTTCATTATGAGGTCTATCCCCAGCTAAATCTGTCTCTGAAGAAACAGGCTGATCTTTTACTGCATCCATGTCTCTTTCTAAAGTTTCACAAGCCGGACTACTTCTTGTCTGTTTTTCATCTTGGCAGTTCTCTTTCAGGACACTCTCAGACTCACTAGTTTTCCCTTGTCCCTTTGAAGACAGCAAAGAATCAGAAGTTTTCTTTTTTTGCTTCGTTTGGTGATCCAATCCATTCTTCTGGTGACTTCCTTTCCGAGCCATTACTAATTCAAACAAGTATGTAAAGCGCAATCAACTGAGACTTCCTCTAGCATTTACTGCCACTGGAGAAGGCAGAGCAATTAAGTCAAGCGACATAGCAATCTTGAAGAACTAAGCCAAATAAGAGACTGTTATATACAACGTCTAGCTAACAATGAAATTACAGTAGCCCAAGCAAAGTGGAAGTGATCAAATCGAAGAACTTTCATCAAGCTTTAGGCATGGCAGCAAAAACCCCAACTTCAAATCTTTGAATAAAAAGACGAAATTTTCGTTTCAGGAGAGTAATTGAGAACAAACCCATGAAAACACTTTCGGATTTCGTAGCAAAACTAACCCAGAATAGTGAAAAGAGACATGCCCGAAATCGTATTTTCTAGGGAGACGAGACTAAATGAATACGAATTCTAAAGGCGAATTGGGGAAAAAAAAGGGGAAAGGTACCTGAAACTCTGATTCCAAATGAGAGGCGCAGCGAAGGAAGGAAGGAGGACGAGGAGATTCCATGAGAAGAAGAAAAGTCAATTAAAGGTCGGAGAAGAAGGCCCACAAGAAAATACGTGTGCCCTAGAGCATCAATTCGTGCTCATAATCGATGTACCAAATTGGGATTTATCTGTGAATTTGGTGAGTGATTATAAGAAACAAGGATTGAAATTGAACACACACAAAGAAGAAGAAGAAGAAGAAGAAGAAAAACACGCGCTTCAATTAGCTGCAATTTTGGAGTAAAAGACCGAAGCGATCAGAAAACGGAGGTCTCGACCGGCGGTGTCACTGTTTAAGATGAGCTGGTGAAAATTCAGTTTTGTAAAACCACAGATATTATTTATCAGTAAATAAAAAGTTACATGGTAAAAAGGTAATTTCTAATTTCAGTGTCTTATTAGTTTTTTTTTAATAAATTATGAGAATACCATTACAATTCTATTGAAGGTTAATTGCAACAACTACCATTTATTAACATCAAAATTAACTCATCTTTTTGAACAGTATTTAATATAAAAAATTCAACTCACCCTTATTATTTCTATATAACTTCAATCTTACGTTTTCTCTCTCATAAATTACTATTCATGACGGAGAAAAAAAAGAAAGAAAAAGAATAACACCGGCGGTCCGACGATAACACCGGCGGGCGACGATAACACCGGCGGGCGACGATAACACCGGCGGGCGACGATAACACCGGCGGGCGACGATA
>PKML01050680.1:313780-420343 GCA_002933935.1 Eutrema yunnanense
TATTTTTTAAAATAAATTAAACATATTGCCAAACATGTATTAAATATTTATTAAATCTATGATAAACTTAAAAATTACAATTTAAACATATTTAAATTAATAACATTTAGATTAATTTTTATTCTTTATTTTATTTTTTATATATAACAAAAAAAAACTTGATCTTGTACGGGCGCGTGTAGAATCTAGTTTAGTTTTGTATTGTAACTCACTTACGTGCAATTGAGCAAAACTGCGGAACCATGGGTTAACAAAAAAAATGGTCTAGAACAAGAAAAGGATATCCTTTGGGTATATATATATATATAACTAGGACTTAACCCGTACTAGTGCGGGGTAATTTTTTGAAAAACGAATTGTTTTAATTTTTTTTTAAATTGATTTTATTTGAATTTTATAATATGTCAAACTCATGATTTCATGATTATAGATAGAGCTGAGTTGTCAAACAGAATAATTTGTATATTTAATTCGTTTTGCAGTGAACTAAAATATTATTCGGGTAAACCCGTAAAACCTATAATTTTGAAAACATAACTCTATTATGCACCGTTTAATGATCTTAGTTTTGTGGTTAGTTCACGAACTATTAAAAAAAAAAAAAACTTGTGTCTAATTTTTTAAAAAATTAGTAAAATATTTTTCAACTTTTATTTTGATGTAAATTCAAATAAAATATAATAAATTATAGTCAAAAATATATCAAGATTTCGAATAGATTTTTTGTCTTTGAATATATATGGATATTTAATGCAAAATAAATACTTTCCATATTATTATTACTAATTGTAAAATACAATTATATCATTTCTTATTTCAGTTATTCTTTGTTATTTGTAATAACATTTCATGTAATATCTTACAAAATAAAGTTTATTTTTAAAATTATCTTCTTAAATAATATTATAGAGATATAAATAAAAAGATAAAGACAACAAAAAAGGAGTTTCAATTTGCAAGGTAAAAGACATTAGACAGATCCTCTTGAGAACGCATATTCCAAAACTTGCACAACATTTAAAACACATTAAAAGTACCTAAAGACAACTTTGGATGCCTCATTGCCTCAAAAACATTCTTAAATTTTATCCAACACACAAAAGAGATTTTTATCATATCGTCGTTATGGTGACAGAAGCCATGAAAGCCAAGGCAGAGGTGTACCATGGAGACAAGACAAGCAGAGAGAAATTTGGTTCGCTTTTGTCCGAAATCGGTTTACCAAACCGGCTCCTTAGTAACCAGGAGATCGAAGAATGTGGTTACGTGAAGGACACGGGTTTCGTGTGGTTAAAGCACAAGAAGAAGAAAGAAGAGAAAAAGAGATATCAAGAATTGATCAGATTCAATAACGTTGTGGTATGTTTTGAAGATGAAGTCACCGCGTATTTTGAGCCAAACAAGATCAAGAAACTCACTGGGGTTAAGGCCAAGGAGTTCGTGGTCTGGATCTCGCTCGGTGAAATTCATGTAAACCGTTCCTCTGGTTTGATTACCTTCAAGACACAGGTCGGTTTATTGTCTAAGTCGTTGCCTTTGTCAGTGTTTGAAGACGTTCAAGCTGTTCTTGACGTCAAGGAGAAGCCAAAAAAGGTTCAACCAAAATCCAACAACACCAAAATCTACTTGTACTAAAAGAAACAGAAGAAACTAGACGTATATATGTGTATTCATATGTTTTTAACTTTCATTTTTTATTTAAATCGATTTGTTTCTATTAAAAAGGGAATCGCAATCTGATTGGTTTTAGCTAGTTTCGAATTTCATTGACTACCAACGGATGTTCAATCCGGTTTAATCAGATCAGAAACGAAACAAAATTGTATAAAAAAGAGAAAATAAATCAATTTGGTTTTACTCCTATATATGAGCAAACCGTATCCAAATTTGAACCAACCAACAAATAAACCGATGCTTTAAGATAACAAATAAACCGATGAAAACCTATTCTGACTTTTGATTATTATTATTTTTCCATATATTTTCTAAACCACCAAGTTCAAACTGGAACCATCTCAAACCGAATGGAATATTATTCGGTTTTCACTTGAATTCTGTAATTCATATACCCAAAAAAACAAAAACAAAAATTCCAAACCGAAACTTAACCGGATGTGGTACCATATTAACTGCCGAGACTTCAGTTCATTACCTCCTGCCTAAAATTTATCACAAAAGGACCTTTGAGAAGTTAAGATTTCTAAATTGATGCTCTCAATTATATACTTATTATGAAACATGAAAAAAATCTTTAAACTACACTTATTGTGAAACGGATGGAATATTTGATAGCTATATGAACAACTCTATAGGAGTGAAAATTGAGGCTCTTCATTTCTTTTTTTCTTCTCAATAAGCTTAAACATTCAAACATAAAAAGATAAGAGATACAAGAAAAGTGTTGGTGAGAAAAGTTGAGTAAGAGGTGTGTATGCTACTGTTGGGATCTCTATCGTAGTTAAAGAACGTTTTGTACATCTAACTATTTCTTAACCGTTTCTATTAAAGGATTTCAAAACCTTGAACCAAATTGCACAAGCCCTACAAGATCCAAGAAAATAAACAAAAAAAAAATGTAGAAAAGGCAAACATAAACATATATATAGAGCTTAATTACAGGGCGCTATGGTGCTGCGAAAGGCGTGAGCTGAGAACCACAAAGGCAGAGAAGAGCTTCCTTTTACAGAAAACATCTCTTTCCATAGCTTACTCCGTCTTTGATACACCAAAACCTGTTTATGAGTAGCCAAGAACACATACTCAACGGTCTGGCAAATCGGGAAGATTCCAGGTACTAATCCTTTGATACACCTTAGGCTTATGTTATCAACAAGAGTCCAAGATTCAGTCTCATAGTCTCTCATCTTCCAGATCTTCATCCACACATCGGATAGTTGAATCACCGACAAAAACCCATCGGATTCCAAGAGATAAACCCGATTACCACCATCCCCACATCTGATCTCATCAGGCAAAGAACTCTTTCTCCACACATCATGTTCAACATCAAGTGCAAATATATAACACAAACCACTCATCAACCAGTGAAGCATCCCATTGACAAACACCACTTGGTTCTTGCTCATGTGAGTGAAACTACAATCTTCTAGAGCCGAAACGAATTTCCTCCATTTGTTGGTCTCAGAATCAAACACCAAGCAAATGAAAGTCCCGTCGGGTCTCTGACCAAAAGACCTGTGGTAACCAGCCATGACCACATGGAACTTATTCCTGGTTAAGTCACAAGCCAAGCCAACAAGAGTTGCCTCACCATCTGGATAAAACCGAGTTAAGGGTCTTTCTCGGCTCTTAGGCAATTTCCTATACTCTCTAGTCGATGGGTTACAGACGTAATAAACGCCCTTCTCAGGAATGCTAGAGCAACACAATAAGCCATTACACGAAACCCTAATTCTCACCCTATCCCTAAGAAAACCCAATGATAACTCAGAAACACCCCTCAGATTATCAACGCAGATCAAGCTAGATTTCGATTCCGAAGAATCCGATACCTCGGCAACAAGCATTTGCTCTTTTACAGACACTTGGTTGTACAATGTAGTGAAATATTTGTCGGAAGGCAATCTGTACCAAGTTTTGCAAACGGATTTGAACCTGAACAGCGATTTCACAGGTAATCTCGCCAGAATATGAAGAATCACCTCATCGGGAAAGAGAGCTCCTTTCCGATTATCCATTTTCCGATCAACAAAATACCGAAGAGAAGAGGAATCTACAATGGTAAGAAAAAACCTAAAATTTCTCGCCTTACCGAATCAGATAAGCCCTAGACTTGAAACCTGATCGTAGAGATTGTGTGTTTCGATAACCCATCGATGGAACCAGGATAAATATAGAGAATCGGATTCAAATTCTCTTTGAAAGGGAACAAAAGAAACAATTTCAGAGATCACTGAGGAAAGATATTGAGCGAAAATGAAGAAACAGATCAATCGAATCGCGTGTTTCTGACTAGCCAGCCAATAAACAAAGACCAGATGCATCTTACCGCTTTGTTTAATGTAGGCCCAAGGCCCATAAATCTTGTCAACAGTCAACAGATGATGAATGAAAAACTTTTTGTTTATACTTTAACAACGATTCTCAAATTTTAAATGGTTAGAACTTTGGAGTTTTATTTAAGTTCCCTATGTAATTTTTTTTTTTTAAGTAATGAGAGCAATTTAAACTGAACTAACCAGAAGTTTTTAAAGTAACCAGAACGTGGTGGTCGACGAGTCCTAGCAAGGGGTGCAACTTCCAAACATGGGTTCGATCATGCGCTCTCCCCAAAATCCAAACATTATTTTGTGGGAAGTCTGTCAGTTGGGCTTCGGCCCAATTAGTTTGCCTGGTGATCCATAATGCAGGCGGCTGGGTCATCCACTGGCACATAGTCGGGCGGTATTAAACTTGAGATCAGGCAGGGTGGTAATAAGCTCGAAAGAGTGATTCCAGTCCACTTTGTATCACTTCGGTGCGTTCCTACTTTGGGCCGTTCGGATAGCCGATGGCGTATATATATAAAAAAAAAAAAAAACTATATGAACAAACCAATGTTTCAAAATTCGGTCGGCATTAATTCATCATTTGGGGAGAATCTAGTGCTTATTCGATTATCGAAGATAAATTGGGGATTAGTTGAATATTTTTTTAAAAAAATATAGATATTACATCAATAATGCTAAAACTACACTTATCAATTATCATGAAAATTAAGAAGAAGAGAAAACTACAATTGTCATTTTGTAGGTTTCTTCTCAAGTTTAAGCGATCGTCTCTTTGTGTATTCTGGTAATTTACTCTTCATTTACAAAAGCAAGTATGACTCTTTTTTTTTTAATTCGTAGCAATGCGTGCATTAGTCTATCTCCAATGGTAAGAACCTTTTATGGGTTTTTATCAATTTTTTAATCATAAATTTTGATTATTTAAAAATTTAGAACCCCATAAGTTTTTTCACCTCCAATGGTGAGCCTCATTAGGGGTTCTTAAAAAAAATATTAATTTTTTATAATTAATTTTCTTAAGTTTAATTTATTTTATAAAAATTTATAAACATACTATATTTTATAAAACCAAAATTATATTGCATTTCATGAATTTTAAAACATACAAAATAATATTGCATTTCATGAATTTTAAAACATACAAAATATTGCTGAAGCTTCAGGAAGAAGAAGTTTAGAATTTTAGAATTTTTAAAAAAAAATTAATATGTAAAGATTCCAATTCATTAATATGTAAAAAAAGTTAAAAATTTTAAAGTTGAAGTTAAGAAAAAGTTTTTTTAAACTTTTTTTTTAAAAAATTAAGAATTGTTTTTTAAGTTAAAGTTAAGAAAAAGTAAAAAAAAATCTGGCAAAAACAAAAAATCCGGCGAATTAGCTATTGACACATGGCTAAGAACCCCTCCTAAAAACCGGTTCTAAAAGTTCTTATTTAAGAACTGATTCTTAACTATTAAAATTATTATTATTATTATTATTATTTTTTTTGGTTAAAAATTCCACCTAAAAACCCCTAAAAACCCTCATTGGAGCTGCCGTTAGTTCTATAGTTGTAACTTTGGATTTTTCCACCCATGAAGGATATTTTGACGTCTTGCTTCATCTTGGGCCAACCTTATAATAAATACTCTTGGATGTGTAGCCCTCACGTATACGCAAAATGTCTAATAGTCTATACGTATATCTACATTTACATACATGGTACGTATAAACAGATAAACTCACAATTCATGCATATATATATATATATGTACATAATGGAGATGAATTATTAAAGGGAGTGGAAAGTGTAATTGAGGAGAAGGATTTGTCGTAACTCGGTAACTTTGTCTCAATGATTTGTGTCTTTGGTCACATCAGTTTCCATATCTTCCTCAGGCAACTTAAGTTGTTTCTTCACTTCTTCAAAAAATTTCTCCCTTTTGTCTTTTTCCATTATTATTTTTCTACCTTTTGTCAATTTTCATTGATTGATCATATTTTCACCTTCTTTTATCTTTCCCGAGAATATGAAATACTCCCTCCGTTTTTTTTTATAAATAGTTTTGGCTAAAAGCACAAACTATTAAGAAACTCATATTTTACAAAAAAATATCATTTAATATATAAATTAAAAATAATCCAGCCAATCATAAAAAAATTGCAGAATATTATTGGCCACACAGTATTCGATAAAGGTAAAAATTGCATAGAAACATGAAAACAATTTATATTGTGAAACAAAACAAAAACGGAGGGAGTACTACTTTCGTCGCTAGCTTATACCTTAATTGACGTCTACAAAAACATACAATAATATTCACAAAGGAGTATCTTAATTAAATTCGTAATATTTTATAGATGATGACCACATACGAATTTTCATGATCTTGTAGTGTTAGAATTTTAAATCAAATTACGCTACAATTTGATTTTAGAACTTACAAGTTATTATAGGGTTTTCAAATTCGATAACCAAGAATTTTGAAGTTGAAGCATGCATCCCCTCTAATTTGCTTAAAGTTTTCGAATCTGGTTTGTATCCAATATAACACTTAGCGGATGGTAAAATAATTAACTCGATCGATATGATGCTTTTGAATAGATCGATACGATATTTGTCGATGGTTTCTCTCTTATCAAATTTGACGGTTGGCACATGTATAAAACTATAATTTATTGAGATCAAATTGATTTGCCATAACCTCCGACAATCCGACCTTTATTAAAATGAGCATGCATTATGATTTATGACAAATCATATTTTGCAAATGCATGCACTTCAGATGGAACATATTAAGCCACAAACCTAGTGACCAAAATGGTCAAACGATTGTTTACAGCCATATACAATAACTTGGAGTTGCATATATCTATTAGTTTGTGACTTTATTATCTTAATATGATGAATATTAAAGAGAATTGGGATCTTAAGAAGAAAAGAACTATTATATGAGTATTAAAACACGACACATGATTTAATTGTATATCTATGTATATATATTTTGTCAATAGATAGATTTCATGTCAAATGTGTGAAAAAATATATGTGGAAAGAAAATATAATATTTTTTTTATTCTTTATAGACAAAACAAAAAGTATACATATATATATAGCTACGTCCGTGCGTGTATTGAACATATATCTCTTTATAAATATAATATATAAACTCATGCAAGACACTCTCTATCTTTCTTTCAGGCTATGGATCATGAATTTGAAAGCGTTTCATGGATTGAAGAACCACCAAAGTGTCATGATCAAGGTATACACACACACGAATAATTAATCATGTATATAACTTATGTAGTTCATAACTTTCTATTAATTGGTTTAGGACAAAAAGGCTATTTCAAGAAGAAGAAGAAGATGATAATGACTTGTTCTTATCCATGATCAAATCAATGACGCTATCTTACCCTGAGCTTCTTCTTTTCTTTTAATTTTTTTTTTAGTATATCCTCTTCTTTTTCTTGACCTTGTAAGACCTTTTCTCTACCCTTTTCTATCTTCTTACTATTTCCAATTTCTAGATTTCTCGATTCTGTTCAGTTTCTACATTAGTTGCTTGTCTCTACTAAATTGATCAATATTTTGTTGTATACTCGTAGGGTTCGTATTCTCTCTCCTTTACATGTCCCTCCTGAGCTACCTAACTTCTTCAATGATCTCTCTTGCTATGTATTGCTTTAATTAAGAGATCCTAGATATGTTTGTAAACACATTCAAATGCAATAATAAACAAAAGAATTGTGATTAATAATTTAAGTTGATGATATATGTAACTCTGTTTGTTATATCATTTATTCAAGAATAATCGCATGATTACGAATGGCAATATAATTAATGTTGTAACAGTAGATAACTATTGATAATTGTATATTTACATATATAATATACTTTAGAAAAGAATTGCATATAGAAAGACGAGGTCGTTTGGATGACGTGTTCTACAGTGTGAGGAAGGTATTTTCTGGATAATGGTGGGATCGTCCGTACAGTAATGGGGGTTCAATTAAAAAATAAGATTTGCACGCGTTAAGGGTGGAATTATCATCACTAAGCATATCTTTCAATAACTAAATTGATAATTATTGCATGTCCCCAAGATTAATAATCCCCCTTAATGGCCACCTGAAACCTCAGATATTAACCATTGAGACATTGGCACGTGGAGATACAATAATAATAATGAAAAGCAATTTTTGGATTGTCTACATTCGAACACAAAGCCTTTCACACACTACGGTCCCCTTTTTCCCATATACAGGTCCCATAGACACGGTTCCTAAAAGCATCATGAATTGGATATTTGGAATTTTGGGTTAATTAAGTAGATATTTTATCCATTTTTATCATGCGAAAGTTATTGTAATATATACTTTTTGTTTGCTTGTGTGACATATATACTGGGTTAATTAAGTAGTATCAAGTATGGAACATGGTGGAACCAATAATGGTTTCTTTGGCAAAAACATACTCCACGTAGGAAATCCCTAGATACTTTTAGTTTCAAAACATATTTCAAATAGTAGAAACCTCTTAGTGGTCGAATTAATGCTTTTACACAAGAAAGTGGTTTTAATTCCCGGAAGATGTGATTTCTGCAGGTTATTAATAGAGACAACAAATTAATAAGGAAATTTTTAGTGTGGGTTCAATCTGTTTGGATTCTTGTGAAACGGATATATTGTCAGTTGAAAAAAAATGTTCTTGTAATAGTTTTTCTAATCTGTGATAAAAAAAAAAGATTTCGGCAAAAAAAAAAAATATTTCAAATCAATTCACAAACGACAAAAACAAAATATTTTCAGTTATTAATTTGATTCCAAATTATTTTTAGAACTTATAAGCATAAATATAGTATCAAAATCCCAAAGGAATAAAAACCAATCAAATGGGTGATACTGTATTTATGTTTATAAGTTCTAAAACAATTAGGAATCAAATTAATATCAGAATCTCCACCTAATTTTGCTATTATTTATTGACATCTATTGATAATTCCCTTAAATTAACTCCAAAAATAACAATATAATCATCGGCCCGCCTCAATACATATCTAAAGTTGCTAATATTTTTAACAAACCCTCCTTTTTCAAATAGAAGCTTTTTTTTTCTTCTTTCCTTTAACACAAATTCCTTTCACACACTAATTAATCAATCCACTTTACTATTCTTTTTCTTCCTTTTTTTTATATATAAATACTTTCTTGTCTATTCAGAAGCTTCCATTGTCGAGGAGCTGTAGCTGTTGTTGCTGTAAGAGCCAAAAGTCTTCATCACTTCCAATGTTCCAAAAACTGTCCGAATAAGAAGGTATCATCCCATTAATATTTTCAAACCAATTAAGATAACTCTGCTCCTGCATCGCCGTTAAATCTCCGCTTAATATCCCATTGTTATTATCCAAATAATTAATCTGCGAAGACGACATTTGTGGACCCACCAAATTCTGATCCGGATTATAACTATTCTCAATCTTTCCCACTTCACTACCTACGTGATATTCCGTCAAATCCGACGCCGGAGATACTACCACGCTGGATTTTTCCGGCGTGACGTAACCATTAGGGTTGCTCATTAAACCCAAATGGTCCATGTTGGTGTCGTTGTTGACTCCGTCATCGTATGACGTCATCATGAACTGATCTGAGGAGGTGGTGACGCAAGAAGATGTGGTGGCAGCAGATCCGGTGGTGGTTGTGGAGGTTGAAGCGGAGGCGGCTTGGATCCGTTCTACGAGCCGAGGCATCCAAAGATACCTCAAGGTGTCTTTAAACTGTTGACTGTTCACGTCGCATCTAAGCTGTTTTGCATGCTTTTGAACACGTGTTCTCCAATAGTTTTTTATCTCGTTATCTGTTCTTCCTGGTAAATATTGTGCAATCTTAGACCATCTGAAATCACAGGGAGAACAAATTGTATATGTTAATGTCTAAATTGTGATCAAATTCTTTCTTAATACAAAACAACCATTCTTCAAATTCTTGCAAATAGAAGTGTATTGATGTGTACTTGTTTAAAATAAGAAAGTACCTATTGCCCCAACGGGAGTGAAGTTCAAGAATTAAGAGTTGTTCTTCAAGGGTTATGTTTCCACGGCGGACATCTGGCCGGAGATAGTTCAACCACCGTAGTCTGCAACTTTTTCCGGTCCTTTTGAGTCCTGTTTCATAATTATTATTTAGACATCATCGTGTACACGCATTTTGTATGATGATTTCACACGCAAGAAACTCTTCATAATATTCATATTTTGTAAAGTTATCAGAATTACTCTATAAATTATATGGACCGTTGCTATGAGGCAAATTATCTTAAAGGGTCATATCAAAAAAAATTTTTATAATCTAAAAGGGTCTTTTTCTCCAGCAAACTTTCTTCCATTGCGTTAGTGCTCTCCCCATATAGATGTTGATCATTTATTAGCAATAGTTATTTCCTTTTTATTTCAACACGAATATGGTTACTTTATTCAAAACCTAGAGGGATAAATAATTGAATCCACATTCGAAACAAATAATAATTGAGTCCATTAGAGCTAAAAAGATGTTATTAGAATCATATATACTGCTTCGAATGAAATTACTTCAAGCGCAATTCAGAAAGAAGAAAACATTTTGAGAGCGAAACATGAAAACTTTACATGTTTATCCACATGAAGGGTTTTTTTCGTTTGTGCATACAAGGCAAAATCCATTTCTTGAAATTTCAAAGTATAATAATTAAATTTGATCAACAAAAAAAGAGAGTGTTGAATCGAATTAAAACAAAAAACAAAACACACATCGAGATCGAAACATAACAAGAATTAAACAAAAGGTAACAATAAGTTTAATAAAGTTATGCAACTTGTGTATAATTTGGCTGTTTAAAAAAAAAATCAAAAATTATATATGGAGCACATTCATACACCTATATATATACATATATATTAATCTGAGTATGTGTAAGTAGATGTTAGTGTATCATACCGGCGCAACGAGCCAGAGAATTCCATCGGCCTTCACCATGAGTTGAAATGTAATTGATGAGCTTGAAATCTTCCTCAACGATCCATGGACCTCTCCTTAGGTCCATATCTTCTTCGATGTTGTTCTCGAAATCCTCCATGTTCTTGTTGATCTTTAAGCTTCTTTTGTCATCAATTGATAAAGAGAGACCCAGAAAGAGAGATTCAGAACAAATATCGAGACTTTGTACTTTTTTCTGTGTGAGTAAAATGAGAGAGAGCCACGTTTTGTTCTCACAGGGAAAGATGGAGAAGCTGATGGTTTTATAGATGAACCAAAAAAAGATATTTAAAAAAAAAAAAGTTTGCTTCATTAATTTATTTGCAACATGCGGAAAGAATGCATAGACGGCCGCAATGTAAGAATTTTTGTATACATTTTTATAATAGCATGAATTTCGTAATGTATTGCCAATTATTTGACTATTGATAATCTCATATTTTATATCTTTTAGCATGTATATTATTTGGTGTTTTGTGTCTCATGCATGTGTTTTGCATAGTTTTTATAGCATTTTGGTACTTATTAGAGTATTAGGTGTTTTCATTAGGTCCTGGTGAGTTTTGCATGCATTTGGAGTGTTTTTAGGTGTTTTGGAGACAATTGATGGTGTTTGGAGTTATGGAGCATGGTAGAATGCAAAGCTCATCCGAGACGCCGGAAATATGTGTCTGAACGAAGGACCTCCGATCTGAATCAGCCTCAACAGTCTTCATAGGAGTTGTCTAGGAGTGAGTCATCTATCTACAGAAGTTGGAATCAGGTCATTCGGACATCAGGTTAGGAAGTTATCGCCGATTTACTGGAGCCACCGGATCGGGAGCAAGTGAAGCGGTTGAAGGAGAGTCACACATCGACCAAAAAGAGAGTCACACATCGATGCAACACATTGATGCTGGACCAGGGAGCTTAACCTCGCCCCAGACACCATCCACGTCGATGTCACACATCGATGTCAGCTTCTACATCGACCCAGAAGCAGTCACACATTGATGCAACAAATCGATGCAGCCGAAGTGACTCAAAGATCAGGCCAAATNAAGAGAATTAGTCAAGATTAGTGATCATAACCTAAGGATTAGCATTGATTGAGTGTGTTAGCATCATTAGTTAGTTGTCTTGATGATTATTAGATGATGATTTAGGTTGATCCTTGTTAGGTCCTTCACTTAGGTTGGTTCTCAATGCTAGTTTTGGATTGATAAACCATAGTTTAGGACTACACCTAGATTAGGTAGCTCTAGTTGGCGTGACAAACCAATCTAGAGCTACACCTTAGGATTTATGGTCTCATCCCATGCATTAGGGGGAGATTCGAGTAAACGGTGTTAGTGCTAGATTAGGTTTATCCATTCGAGTCTAGAACTTAGGCATTTCACTCCTAACCGGAGTTTAAATGAAATGCTTGAACAAGAACCTTTTGTGAGCTTTTCATGCCTAGCCAACGAGAGTTGATGTCTAGGGTGATTAGTGAACTAATTGGGATTGGAGGTCAATGCTTGTTAATCATCCTATCACAAACGAGAGTTTGCTCTTGATTTGGTGATTAACAAAGTGATTAGTGGTACGACGGTGGATTAGTCAAAATTATGAATCCTATGTTCTAGGATAGAGTTCAATGCTTCCAAATGATTCGTTGTTTGATCGTATCCCATCTCCTTGATAGCTTAGTCCGTGATCCAACTCTTATATCTTTGTTTTCCCTTCTTGCAATTTGTTTCCTTTAGTTCATAAATAGAAAAACACAAAAACATTGCTCTAGCTTAGGAAGTTTCGTGTATTCTTAGTGTTTCAACCTTAGCCTCTTCGGTTCGATCCTCAAATACTACAACGAGGTATTGACCCGGGACTTGCAAAAGAACCGTTTATCAACTATTTCCACAAATACATACGTATCAATTTTCTATAAAAATACACGAACAAAATAATTTGCTAGTTTAATGAATACTCAATTTGTTAGTCAACATGGGTTCCAAGTAGCCCTGGGCGTTCGGGTATTCGGTTCGGTTCCGGGTATTTCGGGTATGGAGGTTTAGGATCCATATAGGTACCGAAATGGTTTCGGTTCGGTTCCGGTTCGGTACCAATCGGTTCCGGTTCGGTTCGGGTATAGAAGACTAAGAACCGTAAAATACCCGAAAAGTTTCGGTTCTCAAACGGTTCGGGTATCCAGTACCCGAAATACTTATATTATACCCGAAAAGTTTCGGTTCTCAAACGGTTCGGGTATCCAGTACCCGAAATGTAATAAAAATACCCGAAATGTAAAGAAATACCTGTAATGTAAAAAACAAAAATGTTAAAAAAATACCCGGAACCGAAATGTAAAAAATAAAAATTTGTATATATATGTTCAGATATCCATTACCCGAAATGTAAAAAATAAAAATACCCGAAATATAAAAATATCCGAAATGTAATGAACATACCCGAAATATGTAATTGCATATTTGTATATATATGTTCGGGTATTCGGTTAGTAATTTCGGTTCCCGGGTAATACCCGGAACCGAACCGATATCCATGGATCTTCAATACAGGATCCAATGGGTATTTTGGTCGGAACCGGAACCGAACCGAACCGAAAATTTCGGGTCGGTTCCGGTTCCAATTTTCGGTTCCGGTTTTAATGCCCAGGGCTAGTTCCAAGACTGCTGCACTGAACCACTCATCCGAGAGTGTTTATCAGCCCGATCGAACCGCATTGTTGGGCAACTTGGCACCGACAAACGCCGGTACAGCTTCCATCTGTTGAATTTGTAGATTCGAGATCAAACCCCCACCCCTAGGGCTAGCTTGATGGGCTTAGCAACTAATTTACATGTGGAGTTACAAAATTCGCTTAAATTAAACTATATGTGCCGATAAATGATTCGTCTAAACATTGGTGATTATGTGTGCCCAAACTTAGTTTAATGTTTCCTTCTCTGTTTTTGGTGGCTATATCTTAGATTGCACAAATACACATAGAGGATGTTTAATAAAAGGTGAAGGCCTGAAGGATACTTCAGTTCACATTACTGTTAAATTGGAAGCTACTTTCGACCAAAAGAAGAAGAATTGGAAGCCACTCATACATGTATATATATAGTCCACATTGATTCAAATGAAGAATGTTGGGGGTCCTGAAATGAGATTCAGTTTGTAATAAACAAAAAACAAAAATCGATGAGACGTATTAGGAATCTTATATGATTTTTTTTAATAATATATAAACCAATTTACATATTACCACCTAATTTTGAAATGAAAACATTAAACCAAATGTCATTAGCTTGACTGGAAAAATATCTTAGACAAAGTCTAGAGGTCACAGGATCGAGTGACGGTTGGGACGGAACTAATATTACATGATGTGGTTCTGGGTCTAGAAGGATTACTGGCTTCGGCCCAGAACCTCCAGCTAATCCAAAAAAAAAAAAAGATAAATGAAGAAAATAAACCTTATTACGGGTCTATATGTTGAACCTCCATTAATATTCCTACTACCAACCCGAAGAGAGACTCAAATATCTATATATTTTGTTTGCCGTCTAACTTATTATTTATCACAGTTCATACAAATAATTACTTTGACGATTTTATAATGGACAATTCTATCTGCATACAAAGATCTAATATTACATGATGTGGTTCCGGATCTAGGAGGATTACGGTATTCGGCCCAGAACTTCCAGCTAATCCAAAAAAAAGAAAGAAAAAAAGATAAATGAAGAAAATAAACCTTATTACATGTCTATATGTTGAACCTCCATTAATATTATTACTACCAACCCGAAGAGAGAGACTCAAATATCTATATATTTTGTTTGCCGTCTAACTTATTATTTATCACAGTTTATACAAATAATTACTTTGACGATTTTATAATGGAAAATTTTATCCGCATACAAAGATCTAATATTACATGATGTGGTTCCGGGTCTAGGAAGATTACGGTATTCGGCCCACAACCTCCATCTAATCAAAAAAAAAAAAAAAAGAGAAATGAAGAAAATAAACCTTATTTCAGGTCTATATGTTGAATCTCCATTAATATTATTACTACCAACTCGAAGAGAGAGACTCAAATATCTATATATTTTGTTTGCCGTCTAACTTATTATTTATCACCGTTTATACAAATAATTACTTTGACGATTTTATAATGGACAATTCTATCCGCATACAAAGATCTATGACAGACACTCAGACAGTTTTATCTGCATCACGTTGATGATAGACAATTTTATCCTTTACACGCAAGATCACGACGATTACTCTATTTTCACCATGTTCGAAATTTTTGTAAATTTGCGTCCATTAATCTAGTATTTTTTTAGAAATTGAACTTCATAACTTCTGATGTAAAATCATTAATGAAATTTTGGTCGATCATTAGACCGAAGGAACTTCCACCAATATGTATTTTTTATGATGTTGATCTTTAGATTTAGTCAGTGAACTCTTAATTATGATCATAATCGAAGTCGTACACAGTTTACATAGTAATGAAATTTCTCTCTCTCTCTCTCTCTCTCACCAAACGCGCTATTCTAACGAATAAAATTAAAGAATGTCGCAAATTGAACATTAGTTAAAGGATCGTGGTAGGAATTAATCAATGTTTTAAGGGTTCATTAGTGTAATTAGCTAGCACTTACTTCAGCACTTGAGCTTTAAAGGTTGACATTTGACTTTCCCAGCGTGTAATTCTACTTCTTGGTTTATAGGAGTATTTTATAAGTTGTGTAACTTAATTCGTATTCTTTCAAACAAGTTGCCAATTATATATGTATAATTTTTGCGCGAAAACTTTTTATTTTTCATATACGTATTATACTTTTCCACATTCTCCCTTCCCATACAAAACTCAAATTCGTTTAGCCAACACTTACGAATGAGGTGCATCTAAATATTTTAGGAAAATGTTAACGTTAAGTTATATTTTTGAAGTTAATTAACCACATTACGAGAAAAATACTTCTTCATTGCAGTACATCTTTTTGTCACAAAAACATTTTGTCAACTTATTGATTCTTTAATTCTGTGATATCTATAACACAAATTATTTGAAAAAAACATATCATTTTATTAAACAAATATTAATGTGTTATTTGTGCATATAACAAGTTGTTCTACGCCTTTGTTATAAGTTTTAACATAGGCACACATTTACATTGTTACAGACCCTTCTCTATCGGAGCTTCCGTTACTACTTGGTTTAGACTAACCAGACCTCAAACCAAAACTTTCTTGAATATCAGTCTAAACCTTGATTAAATGTCGCAATTAACAATTACAGTAAGATTTCTTGGCTTATCATATATGTTCCATTTTTCCATTATATTGTTTTGGATTTTCATGGAGTTTTTTCAGGTTTTTTCTATATACTTAAAATAAACTAACTTATAAAGTGAAATAATTTTGTAAAAATAATATGTAGATTTTTTTACACAAAGAATCTGTAGAACTATGTAAAAGTACACTAAATTTCTGCAAACTTACAATCATTCCTATCATGTCGTTCTGTATTAATGATCTATTGTAACCAAAACTAATCAACCCGTGCTTTTTGTCTGTCATAGTAATTCAAAGCTATTCGAATTTTATTTTGATAAAAGTATATATTAGGTATTAAATTTTACCTTCTTGTAGCTCCCCATTATGCGTACACTATCCTAATCAAATTAAAAGTAGGGCCGTTATCCATCCATTTTCTCTTATCTCTAATTAGTTAGTATGGATTATTTTAAGAAATAACTACATTAATTAAGTTTGTACCAATCTCAAAATAACCCTAAAACTATTACCCACGCTCAAAGCAATTGTAATAATTTGATGATTATTAATTGAAAAACTTAACTACACTAAAACGACCCCTAATTTTCGTGAAAAAACAGCCCAACCCCTACACTAAAATACGTTTTTTTTGTTGTTGTTGTTAAAGTACATTAAAATACGTTTGTTGCGCGTATTTGTTTACCACCTACGTATAACCAGAATGCACATAATTTGGAGTTTTAGACAATAGTTATGACAGTGATTTATAAGAACTCTAAGTTTTCATATAATTTAGCGATATTATACCGCATGCAGTACTTAAAATGCCAGTGTTTTTCACCAAAATATGATGAAAAACGTGACGTTGGACATGGTCGTCCAATACTTTTTAGAAGACAACAGAGTTTATATATATATATGGAGAATAATAAAATACTATTTCAACAAATTAAGAAGTTATTAGAGGTTACCGAACCTAGTTTCTCCAAAAGAGAATTTTTTTTTAATATTGATTTATTATTTTATTACAAATTATGAGAACTGTTACATCGATGATTCTACAACGGACAATTTTATTGTCTTATGAGTATACATGCCAAACAGTTATACTTGTACCACGCTGAAAATCTCATATAAATTCGTCTCCATTAATATAAATAAATAATAATAAATCTCATTTTTTAGGATTTGAACCTCGGATCTTTTGCTGTTGAAATATTAGTGAACTATTGTTAAACTACTGGGTCAAGGAGGTTTTCACTCTAAAAAAATATTTAGTTTTTCTTTCCAATATTTTTCAGATATATGGTAAAAATTCAATCTAATCTTAGATCAACATTTTTAATTAATACCTTAGGATTAGAAACAAAAATGTTCGTTCAGCTTTATGTTAATTCGGGACGACCGATATATCTGGTCTAGCAATTAGACACGTACACACAACCAAAATACATGGCGTCGTTTATTGATCACTTTTCTGAAGAAATGTAATTAAATAAAAAAGTTATTGATCACGTTTATTTAATTTATATATACAGAATTTTATTTTCCCAGAAGTCTCTAATAATGATTGTTACAAACGACACTAATCTTAAATCTTAATTATCTATTCTAATTTTATAATCTAAATCATGAAGGCTAACGCGCATAGTGTATTCTTTTGCGAAGCTTCCGACATCTTTATTTATTCTGAAGAATCAATGCATTTATAAAGTTTCCTGTTAAAATATCATTTGCAAGCTTCTTTAAATAATAGGGAACTACAATATACAAGTCGTTTTCAGAACTCAGATCCCCAACAGAAGAAAAATGGCATTATTCGAGCAACTTTTTTTATAGTTAGAGGCTTACAACCACAATTAATGGTTAAGAAAATAGTAAATTTTCATGGTCAACAGAGTTAAAGATTATCCGTAAAACTGGAAGTTTGGAGAAATCTTGAAAGATTCTTCATATATGGCAAATATCAAATAACGTAAACTCTAGGGAAAATATGCTTTATGATAGATGATCAATCTTGTTAGATATCATACACCATATTGACGTTTGGATTTTGAGATATATAGAAAAGACTTACCGGTCTTGTATGTGATGTGAATTAGGTGAAAAACAATAGTATAAATTTTAGATAAAAATTAAGGGAGAATCAAAACGAGGCAAATATTTGTATTAATTAAAGTTGTGAATAATGAATACAAATTCCAAGAATCTTTTATACTTCCTCTGTTTTTATATAAGTGATGTTTAAGATTTTTGTATATAAATTAAGGATTTATTTAAATTTTTTTTCTATACTAAAAACATTATTTATTGTACATTTAAGCACAATTCAACGAATAAAAAAACAATCTGCAAAATATAAAGAGTCCAAAACAATTAAAAAACTATTTAATTTTGCATTGATTTGTGAAAACATCACTTATTTGAAAACAAAAAAAAAACCTCTAAAACATCATTTATAAAACCTCAAAATCTGTTAATATCGTACCGCAAGAGGCATCTTCCAAAAACTAACCATAATCGATGTTTTCTACTATATGAGTTAGGTCTAACTAGAATGAGTTAGTCCAACTCTCAATATTCTTCCAGCTCATTCTAGTAGAACCTCTTCAAAATCTATCAAATCGTTTTGAACAATCGTATATGAGTTATTTTTGAAATTTATAGTAAAAGCAATTGTGACACTAAAATATTCTTCTTGACAATTTTATTTGTAACCAAAAGACGCAATCTAAAAAACAATTTAACTTGAAGAAAAATACTTTTGAAATGAAACAATTGTTGTACTTTGACAAGTTAATTATGCACTTTGTACGGTTAACTTTAACTCTCTCTCTACAATTCTTGACTCACTTCCATGTCGAGATGAACAAGATGGCTTCATGCTTAACGAAACAAAGTTTGTTTAAAATAATATTTCTTCCGTTTCACAAAAAATATCTTTTGACACATTTTATATATGATAAAAATTTATTAAAATTTTAATATTATTTTTTATTAATACACTAAATAATATTTTTTCTCTCTAATTAATACATTAAAATAATAAAGATAAAATTTGATTTTTGTTCAAAATTATGCATTGAAAACACAAAAATTTATGAAACAAAAATAAAAATTTAAAATGACATTTTTTGTGAAACGGAGAAAGTATATAAGTATATAATTGACATATAGAAAATTGTAGCTAACCATATTTAGCATATCTGACACGTGGCCACTTATAACTATGATAATATTTTTCTTCTAAGGATTGAACTCTAATACCAATTGGTGGGTGAACATCATAATCTGAATGATGAAAAGTACTTTTTAAGAGAACGAATGGTTTCATATAAGTTATGTGATTAGGCCAACTGGTGAAACATTAAACATTAAACATTGTGCCAAAGTATACTTGTGGGCATCGTTAGATGGCACATTTGCAAAGGAACCAACTAGAACCACAACTACACATTAGATATAAAATATATACCATATCTGGATTATTTGGTATTCGTCTTGTAGATATTTTTTTAAGTAAAATCGCAAGATTGAAACAATTTTTTTTACATAGATCAAAACCAAACAAAAAAAAATGAGAGGAGGCAACACATTTCTTTTTGCACATATGAAAGAAAATGAGAGAAAAAAATGAATATGTAATGAAAATGCATTTTCCTATAATTGTTTACACACTTTAAAGTTTTTTTTTATGGTTAGTTGACCTAATTTCTCTAAATATAAATGATTCATCTCTGGCTTTTAAAATTTTATAATCTATAGATTTGGCTCAATTAAAAGATTTTTTTTAATTGAATATAAACTTTATTGAAACCAACAAATCGTTTTTATGATGAATACTTCATTTGTGATTATAGAGTAGATGAAGAAATTAGAAACTGAATTTGATTATTGTATGGCTGAGTTTTGTTGATTCTAATGTCTTCTCCGTGGAGGTCAATTAAAAGACTGTAATTTTATATATTAAATAAATGAGGATAAATATATGATAAAATGTAGATGATGAACTGAGGCATTAGAAATTAGGAAAGTATAAATCTTGATGTTTTGTGTGCTTAAAAACGTCGCGCAGTGCTTGTATACATCTATTGAACGACACAAAGTATCAAGTGTAGGCATTTCTTGTGTTCTGGCCTAGGCATGACCACAGTTACGGTTAATACGGTTAAGGTTTTTTAACCATCAGTTGCGGTTAGATTTTTTTTAACCGTAATATTAACCATTTAATATACGGTTAAAACGGTTACGGTTAAATATGTGTCCGGTTAATACGGTTACGATTAAACACAGTTACAGTTACTTAATAACAATAAACGGTTAATATCACAATTTATAATTAAATAATTATATATTCTTATAAACTATAATAATATAAAATAAAAACTATCTATTTTGATGATGACCACTATGTTTTATCATTTTAAAACACGTTTGAATTTATTTTTATTTGGCTTCATTATGAGATTTAGTTCTATAAGTTTTTTTGTATATATGTGAACATTAGATTTGAAAAAAACATTTTGCCTCCAATTTTTTTGTTTACCTCCAAAATTTTGTTATAGTCGATATATATCTTTAGCCATTAAAATATAGTTATATACATGAAAGAATATTAAGAGACTCACTAAATATTAAAAAATAGTTAGCGTAAAATATGATTTGTTTATATGTCTTGCTTGACAAATTGGCTAAGTTGCGTGTTTTATCCCACGATGACACATTTTTTAAAAAAATATTTGTTTCATTATAAAACAGTTTTGCTTGAAAATTAGTTATATTTGTTAGAAAAAAATATCAAATCGTTTAACACATTCCAATTTTAGTTTTAATTAATCTAATTTGTTAATTAGATTTGAAATTGGTGTTTGATAATTAATCTTATTTTATTTTTACAGAACTAATTATAATTATTAGTATATATAATTTTATTTTTAAAACGGTCACGGTTAAGGGTTTCCAACGGTTTTGATACGGTTACAGTTAATAATTTTTTTAACCATAACTAATATATTTTTAAGGTTAACGGTTATGGTTTTTAACCGTCTTGTACGGTTACGGTCTGGTTACGATTTAAAAACGGTATGATTACGGTCCGAAATACGGTTACGGTTTCATTTTGGTCATGCCTATTATGGCCAATGGCACAAACGCCACGCTGTGTTCGATGGTTAATAAACGGCATGTAGTTTCAGTGCAACGTGTAGCAGTTGTTTCGGACCGTCCGATCAAATTGAAAAGTGTCCAAGTCCAGATCATCATCATCTCTATTCCTTTGTAATCTCCCTTATCTAACCCGACCATAAAACGCAGGAGGAGCCATAGAAGAGAACAGATAAAACTCTGTGAGTGGAGTGAGTGAGACTCTTCGAGTGTAGGAAACAATGGCGTCTTTGGCTCAGCAATTCACGGGGTTGAGATGCTCTCCACTCTCTTCCTCTTCTAGGCTATCGAGGAGAGCCGCGAAGAACTTTCCGCAGAACAAATCCGCCTCCGTTTCTCCGACGATTGTCGCGGCGGTTGCGATGTCTAGCGGGCAGACAAAAGAGCGGCTCGAGCTGAAGAAGATGTTCGAGGACGCTTATGAGCGATGCAGAACTGCTCCCATGGAAGGTGTCGCTTTCACCGCCGACGATTTCGCAGCTGCTATTGAACAATACGACTTCAATTCCGAGATAGGAACTAGGGTTTGTCTCATCTTCTCTTAATTCAGTTTTATTCTCCGTTCTAATTTTGTGGAATTTGAGAAAATTTCGAATTTTAAGCTGCAATCGCTGCTCGAGGTTTTTTATTTTTTTCGGTCGAGGAACTTGGGAATATGCATAGTCATGTGATTGCGTTGCATCCAATTTTTGGATATTGAGAAAAGGTTTCTTCTGTAATCTGCTGTTCTATACGACAATGTTGGTTCTGTAGAATTCTGAATCATTTGTGGTGATGACATTGTTCAGGTAAAAGGAATGGTGTTCAAGACTGAAGCAAATGGTGCATTAGTTGACATTTCTGCAAAGTCATCGGCTTACTTGTCAGTAGAACAAGCGTGCATTCATAGAATCAAGCATGTGGAAGAAGCTGGTATAGTTCCTGGTATGGTAGAAGAGTTTGTCATCATAGGTGAAAACGAAAGTGACGACAGCTTGCTATTGAGCTTAAGGATGATCCAATACGAACTTGCTTGGGAAAGATGCAGGCAGCTTCAGGCTGAGGATGTCATTGTCAAGGCTAAGGTACGTTTTGAACTTCTTTGCTACTCTTGTGGTCTCTCTCGGGTTACAGTCTCAGCAATTGGATAATATGTGTAGGTTATTGGTGCTAACAAAGGTGGATTGGTGGCTCTAGTGGAGGGTCTTCGTGGATTTGTGCCATTTTCGCAAATATCATCGGTTAATAGCTGTCTCAGAACTGTTTAAGATTAGACGGAATCTTGGTTGCTTTTAAGACAAAAACACAACCTGATTAATGATGTGTTTTTTCTACGTTATTTTTTGGTCAGAAAGCAGCAGCTGAAGAGCTTCTTGATAAAGAAATACCTCTCAAATTTGTGGAGGTTGATGAGGAACAAACAAAGCTTGTCCTCAGCAACCGTAAAGCTGTAGCAGACAGCCAGGCTCAGCTTGGAATTGGATCTGTGGTCCTCGGGGTTGTTCAGAGTTTGAAACCCTATGGTGCCTTCATCGATATTGGCGGAATTAATGGGCTTCTCCATGTCAGTCAGATCAGTCATGACCGTGTGTCAGATATCGCAACTGTTCTTCAGCCCGGTGACACTCTGAAGGTCTACCACGGATATTCTTAAAACTTTTTTATCCGGATGTTAGAGCAATAGTACCTAACTTGTAATGTTACAGGTTATGATACTGAGCCACGACCGTGACAGAGGAAGAGTAAGTCTCTCCACCAAGAAGCTGGAGCCAACACCCGGTGATATGATTCGCAACCCAAAACTTGTTTTCGAGAAGGTAACACTATTTCCACTGACATACTTTCTCAATTCCCTCTTTGATCTCATTCATGTTTTCTACTTTTCTGATGTCTCAAGGCTGAGGAGATGGCTCAGACGTTCAGACAGAGAATCGCCCAAGCAGAAGCTATGGCTCGTGCAGACATGCTTCGCTTCCAACCTGAGGTATGATTATCCACTTGCCTGATCTCGTTTATCGATGCTACTCCATGTTTGATCCAATGCACTTAAGCTCCAACAAACTAGTGTACATAAATAGTAATCATCCTGGACTTTGCATTTAACGGCCAACAGTTTTAGCTCCTAACCACCACAAATGAGCTCTTGGAAAGTTCTTTACAAGAACTATGTGGTTCCTTTGGTACAGTTTTAGTTCATTACCACCATTGGTTCTTTTCAAGAATTATGTTGTTGGGGTTTGGTTTGTTCATCACCGTATTGGATTGTGATCGATAACCGAAAATGACCAGAGAAGCTTTGGTTTTGCTGGAGGATAATAAGTTAACGTTGGTGTATGTTTGAGCAGAGTGGACTGACGCTGAGTTCTGAAGGGATACTAGGACCACTCGGATCTGAGTTACCAGATGATGGCGTAGATCTCACCGTCGACGACATTCCTCCTGCGGTTGATCTTTAGATTCAAAAGCTTCTTTTTTTATACGTTTTCATAGACAAAAACACATCCTTGAGCTTAATGTAATATGTAATAACTCCAAAGTTCATCAGAACGGTTTGCCCGATCCCAACCGATCCGAACGTATCACAACCTGGCCTGAGATGGATTTTTTGTTTTTCTTTCTAATTCGGTCTTAATTGACACTATGTTTAAACCAGAGTTTGTATTATGTTCATAAAATCTAAATTTTAAAAAGAAAATAGAAGCGTTGTGATACGTTCTCGAGATGGGTACACTACTTCTGTTGAAATTTTTCCAAAAAAAAACACTACTTCTGTTGAAATTTTTCAAAAAAAAAACACTACTTCCGTTGAAATACTCTCTTAATTTCTGTCTCAATCATTTGCTACTTTTCTTGTATTAAGCTGGTTTTGCAAAAAACAAAACAAAACGAAGAGAATTAAAGCCAAAGTAGCATTTTATTATTGATAATGATTAAAAAAGAGAGTGAGATACAAAAGCACGGAGGGTGACAAAACACAAGGCCAACCACGCACACTCTCACAAACAAAAAACTTAAAAGAGGTTGCTATATATAATTATTATAAAATTATACTATATATAGCTAAACCTTGCATGAAAAGAAAAGAAAAAACCCTAAAGGCTCGTAAGACCATCTCCGCCGGATTCTTTGGAGGCCATGGCATCATCGTCATCAACTTCGTCTTCTTCTTTATATTTCAATTTATCGTTTTCTCCTCTACTTTTACTTCTTCTTTTTTTTCTTCGACTTCTTCATCGTCTTCGTCTCCTCCGACTTCTTCTTTTTAATTTTCTTCTAGCTTTTCTTCGTCTTCTTTGTCCCTCTCATTCTTCACCATCTCTGTTTTTTCAGAATTTTTATTCTTCCAGTTTTTCTTTCACTCATCTTCGTCTTCTTATTCGTTTACTTTCACATATCTAATAAATATACATTAGATTGTATAATATGTATTAATTTTCAGAGCGTTATGTTCTAAACAATCACCTTGCATAAATGTACATTGGATCACAAAGGAACTCCCTGGGTTTTCGACTACTTAACGTCTTGGTTTTTTAAAACTTCACCTTTTGAACTCTTGAGTGTCTATTTAAATAATGTTTTAGTCTTTTGAATTGGATCGTATAAACTAAGTGTGGTTTATGTGATCTTTTTAAATTTATGTGTATCGACTTTACTGGTAGTTTACTTTTCTCAACAAGCGGAGATGTCTCGATACATGTCTTGGTGATTATCAAGTACAATGCCAAATATCAACAAAAAACATGAAAAATGGCATAAGAAATATAGAAAATGAATCCTCATTACTGATGAGTTAATTACAAACAAATATTTACCTATTTATCTAACCACCCAAATAGCATAATTGCTCGACCAAGGTAACCCGCTAGGATTAAGCTCCACACTCGACTTAATCTTTCTATACTGCTTATTAATTAGTAAACAAAATATTTGTAAATATAATTAATCTTTGTAAGTTTAGAATATATTAATAATATATTTTTGCAAAACTAAATAAATTTTATTTGTTCTCCTAATCGCATCTGACTTGTGAAAACATATGTAAATCAAAAGAGGCCTAAGAACGACTATTTCATGAATTGTCATAGGAAATTTTCTCACCACAAAAGAGTTAAATATCAAAATACCATAAGGCGAATAAAAAAGACATTAAGCTCAAATTTTGATAGTAAGATAAAGTCCATCCAGTGAAAATATATCCGTTCATAAGAGTAAAAGGCATTCGACGATGAAACAACATCTATGGATGATGCCCAAAAATGTAAGCACAATGATGAAACCAATGATAGCTTAGGGGTGAAAAGAAACTATGTTCTCTTTGAAACATTTGTGTTCTTCCCAGTAAGTTTAAGAGATTAAACACTTCTTCTTCTTCGATTTCTACTTCTTCGTTTTTATCGTCGTCATCTTCTCTGGATTTTTGTCTCTGCTTTTACTTTTGATTTCTCTGTCTTCCTTATCCTTCTTCATCTTACAGGCTCCATGGAATTAAATGAAAGATAATTAATTCTGGATTTCATTAGAAAATTTTGTGGGTGTTTCATTCTTTAGGAACGTTTTTAATGTGATGATCCGATTCTTGAATGTTAAGACTGAAATCGGAGATGATTGAATCTAGAATCATACTAAAAATGGAAATACGAATATTTTATCTATATATAAAACCGCATGTGGATTAGATACGTGAATTAAATACGTTTTATGTATATATGGTATATCTCTTTGTGTTTGTAAACTCTATAGAGTGTATATATAGAATATGCATTTTCAAGATATAGCGTTAGTTTATCCGAAAAATTAATGGACAAAAGTTTCCTACTACATATACTGTGTATATGTTTTGGTATGGAAATTTGGGTAAATTTGAAAAAAAAAAATTATTTTAAAAATTCAGCAAAATCGTGAACATATATTTTTCCATATTGTGATTTCAGTGCCATATTCAACCAACTCGTGCCTGGGCTTCTACACCTTAAAAACGATTTGTGGTAAAAAAAAAAAAAAATGATTCTACTAGTCTTGTTTTCTTAATCTAATAATAATATGCAATTTTTTAATGATTGCAATCAAAAAGTTGTTTGATTTGATGTTAGAAATAGAAACTTGGGCTTATGTTTGAGTTGAAAGCCCATTTCATTGTCCGTGGCCCAAAGAGAGGATGATCTTTCATTCTTCAATCCGGAGATTTAAAAAAACAGAATCAATCAAGCAAACCGGAACTCGGTTTGGACTCTGCAAAGAATGTGATGAAATCTCTTAAGAAACTGCTACAGAGTTTGGAAAGATTAGGGACAGAGAGAGACCAACAATGGTCCGCCTGATGTTGATATCAGAAGTGGTATGAGCATTAGAGAAATGAGTATGATTTCTTATTACAGAAGAATAAACCTTCAAGTTCGCTTAACAAAATTATTATTGTAAATTTGACTGCTTATGAAGTGTCTCGCATATCTATTTTCAGGTAATACCATGAGAGCATCTTGACGATCATCTAACTCATATGAGCTTTATTAAAAGCATCTCTATAATATTATTTAAGAAGATATTTTTGAAAATAAACTTTATTTTATAAGTTATTACATGAAATATCATTACAAATAACAAAAAATAAATAAAATAAGAAAGAGTATAATTGTTTTTTACAATTAGTGATAAAAATATGGAAAATATTTATTTTGCATTAAAGATGTTATCTACTATATATTTTTAAATAATAATCAATCCATATATATTCGAAGAAAAAAATCTATTCAAAATCTTGATATATTTTTCACTATAGTTTATTATATTTTAGTTGAATTTATATCAAAATAAAAGTTGAAAAATATTTTACTAATTTTATAAAAATTAGACACAGTAATTTTTTGTTTTGTTTAAGAGTTCATAAACTAACCACAAAACTAGAGTCATTAAACGGTGCATAATAATTAATAGAGTTATGTTTTACGGGTTAGCCTGAATAATATTTTAATACACTGCAAAACGAGTTAAATAGACAAATTATTTTGTTTGACAATTCTATCTATAATCATGAGTTATGCATATTATAAAATTCAAATAAAAACAAATTTTCTTAAATTTCAAAATAATTTATTTAAAAAAAAATATCCAGCTCTATAATTAGCGCGAGTTAAGTCCTAATTTTTGATTAAGACTAAATAAGAAAATAAATTATATACAAGAGCACTCTTACGCTTTTGAATAAATTATTTTGGATTGCAATCACAACGTTGTTTCATTTGATGTTACATATGGTTAGAAACAGAAATTTCCGTGGGCTTCAAAGCCCATTTCATTGTCCCTGGCCTAAAGAGAGGGATTATCTACATTCTAAAGAGACCATGAATTAATTATCTTTCTATGCTTTCGTGATTCTTTCAGTTTGTTAACTATCCCTGTAAATGGGCGATTCGAACGAAACATTTAAACTAAATCATTTTGAGTTTGATAAGGGACTTGGCATGGCAGATGAAAGTATGAAACATCCTATCCAAGTTTTTAGATCTCTAGACACGGTTTAGTTAAGTTATTTTGACATGACCTATAGATCAAAATAATCAATGTGATCTATTCAATTTCGTCAAAGCTGTTCAATTACCACAGACCTGTAAACAACAAAACCAATCCTTTCGAAGGAACAAAAGTCATTACAAGGTAAGGTGTACCAAAAACTGCGACCATATTCTAATAAATGTAATTCAGTTCCTTCTTTGTTTTGCGTTCTTGGAGTCCTTTCCCTTTCTCTTCCATTTCTTATTCTCAACATCTCTGTTCTTCTCTTCAATCTCCCTGACTTTACGCTTCCTGTAAAAACACAACCAGCACAATCACTTAGCAAACATTCATCGCATGTCGTAGCCGTAACACCTATCAATTATCAAGAAAACAATTCCTATCATAATTCTTGACAGAAACAAACCATTCTGGCATTTTTTTTCATTCTTATGATACAGCATTCTTATACACCCTTTCTTAGTAGACAATGGAAGTAACTTACCTGTACTGAGAAGTTTTGGGGTCTGACACCAACTCATCAGCAAGAGTTGATTTTCTATTCTTCTTTGTCAGTCTCCCATAGAACTCTTCAGCTGGTTCAATTACTGTGCCAACCTGGTTTTTGACACAAAGAAAACAATAAGAGTTCGTGTAAGACAGAGACAAAAAGTTCTTGTCTTGATCTAGTATGCCGCTCAGAAACTTGCCTGGAAATATTTTTCACCTAATTTAGACCGGGACACAACTCTCTTGTAGTGCTGGGAAGGATCCATTACATTTCTCAACTGCAGTAGATATAAAATTAGAATGGAGTTAGGACTTCGAAACCAAAATCAGAGAACAGCAAAATCAATAGAAAAAAAAAGAAACAAACCCAATGACCTTAAGCAATTGAAGATCCCTTTTCAACTCGGGAGTCATGGTTGGTGCCGGCATATCAAACCTATCCACAGTAGCATGACAATGTGAATAATTCATATCAAACAAAAAGGGTATATAAAGAGTGGCGAAAAGCAAAGTCACCAGTTAGATCCAGTGGTGTCTTTGAGTTGCTTTCTAATCATCTTGTTAATCTTCCTTGGATCAGTAGGAGGAAGACAAAGTCCATCAACGAGCTCTGAATTAGAAGTCCAGAGAGAACAGCTTTCGTGTCTCTCCTCAGCTACTTTGCTTGAACTGGAACCAGTTTTCGAATCTAAAGATAAGCCTGGAAGCTTTGGTTCCCATTTAAGACCGATCAATGGTTTACTCTCCGCCATTGATCTAGAATTGCCTTTGTCTCTGTGACAAGGTGATTTAACAAACGCTAATTAATAAGACCTCAAGAGCATGTTTAGTCCTACACCAATCCATCTTCCTAATTCCAAACAGCTGGGAGATCTTAGATTCTAACATTACAGAGGCAAACACACAAATTCAAATAAAAAGCAAGCTTTATTCACAGATTAACTAGAGACAGAGATCTTAGCTCATGAGACAGAAACAGCTTACCTGAAACTGCCGGCCGACAAAAACCCTAATCGATTAAATTGTCAATCAACGAACGGCGTCGTTAGCTCTACAAAGAGACGAGAAGATTGATGATGAGCGTTGAGGAAACCCTTTTTTCTTATATTAATTAACTGACCACTATACTTAAAAATGCACAAATAGCCCCCAAAACTTTTAGATATGTTACAGAAACTCCTCATTGCTAACAATTTATAAACCAATTGGTATTAGGATCCGAAAATGTTGATGAATCATATTATTCAAATTATTTTCTGATATATGTTATGTTTCTAACTGTTGGATGAGACTGTGAAATAATTATTGATTTTTTCATTTAGTTAAATATCCCTGTAAGTGGATGATTAAACCTTAAAATTAAATAATTTTGACTTTGATATGGGACTTGGCAGGGCACATGAAAGTATGAAACAACCTATCCAAGTCCATGTTCTAAAAAGCAGCCGTCTAGCTGCCTAGGCGCTAGTCGGCGGTGCACCGCCGCGATTAGTGTCTAGACGGTGAATTAGGCGATCAACGATTTTTTGAAAATGTCAACGATTTTTTCAAAAAATTAACATTTTTTCGAAAAAAAGTCAACATTTTTTTTTTTTTTTTTGTGACGGACATATGGTATGTTACAAAGTTTTGAAAATACATCTAGAAGTACAACACACATGATAATTTGATTATTGAAGAAGATGATGAAGATTTTTCTCTCCTTGTACTTTTTTGTCTCTCAATATCAAAGATAAATCTATTTTTTGCATCATATGTTTGTACTTCTTTTTGTTTTTAGAATTTAGATGTGAATTTGAACTTAATTTCCTAATATTTTGTTACTTTGATAATCAAAAAAACTTATTTCATACTTGTTTTGATTCATATATTCATAACTTATATACATATAAACTTTAAAATTAAAAAAAATGTTCAAAATTAATCGCTGATTAATCGGTCACTTTTCGGCGTAGACGCAAATCGGTGCCCGACCCGCCCGCTTAGCGCCTAGTGCCTTTCCGAACCTTATCCAAGTTATTAGATCTCTAGACACGTTCTCATATCGATTAATATCTATCCTATTTATTTCTTTATTCCAAGTTTTACATTTTATTTCTATCAAATCACTCACAAATTTTTCCAAAAAATTCAAAAAATCTTTCTTAACAATCAAGCTTTTCTGCAAACTCTTACCAATGGTCATCAATAATTGAAATCATAGTGGAAAGATTCGAACCAGTTTTCTCTGAAGCAGATCCAAGAAAAGCGAGGATCAAAATATAAGATATCCAGAAACCTTCCACGGCGTAAACCAATTGAAGCAATGAGATGGAAGCAAAGATGACACATAATGCAAGAACAAAAACATCCCATCTCTGTGACAAATAGCTGAGGAGAAACATGGTTACGCTAACCATGAACGGGAGAGTGATGAGGATGATTTTGTGAACCTTGAAATTAGCCGGGTTTGGTGAGTCTGAGGAGACAAAGCAACTAACCAACTTACGAACATAACAGTAAATACCATAGATCCCTAAATACCTAAACAGTGCATACACGAAGCTCATGTCTTCCTTGTATAAGATCACACTGCCCCATTCTTCGAGAAGGAGTTGGCAAAGTTTCATTTGAGGCATTCAAGACTACTGGCATACACATTTTATGTTCGTTGTTGTTCTTGGAAAATCTATAAGATGAAGAGGAAAGATACTAATTGGTTTTTATTTTTTATTTTGTCAAGGTCAAGCTAATTAACATTTACTTGTTTATATAGAAACAAGAATAGAACAAAATTTCATCCTTTGGACCATGGAAACAAATCCTGTCGGATTAGTATTAGAAGTATAACGCTTTCTAGAATTGGAAGAAATCACCAGTACGTGGCAAACTTCCCAATAAATAAAATAAGCAAATATATAATCATGTTTAATTATTTTATAATCTTGTTATTAAAATTGGGATACTTTTTTTGTATTTTATGTACATAACTATTTACCAAATTCTAAAAAGTGTTGTTATCACAAATATTCTGAACAATGTTCAATAGCTTTCGGTTTCTAACAGTTGTCTATATATATTTTTAAAAGAATTTTACATATACAAATAGACAATATCTTACTATTATAACTTGAATTAATTATAGCAATATACTAATTTATAGATTTTAAGACAGATTTGATCGAACACTAGCTAGTTCTAAAGACAGTCTATATAAATGATATTATTTTGGAAAATGTTTCTTTTATAAACACTTTACATAAGAAAAAACACTAGCAGATGTTAAAAAGAAAAAAATATATACATCATTTTATGCTACTTTGTAAGTATATAAAAAAGGTTATTATTAAAAAAAATGAAAGTTTTTCCTTTGGATCTTGGAACAGAAATCATATCCGTCTGATCACTATAAACATCAAAGGCCAAATTTGATATAAAAGTTAATGACTTGCCTGATGTGTATAACATAAACATCAAAGGCTAATATTTTCTGCTTATTCGAACTTTTGATCTCGTAGTCGGATCTGGAGATATTTGGATCTGATATATATCAATCCAAATGACTTTCTTATTCATTTCATAGGCTTATATTATATATATGTCATGCTGTTTTGTGTAAAACGATCCTTTCATTTTGCTACACCTAATATTTGTTTTTTATTCAGCCTTAAGAAATTATGAAAACAAACTAAAGAAACTTTAAGTTATAGGAAGAATAAAAAAAATCAAGCATATGCGTGAAATATCAATCAAACACTGTTTCATATTGAGCACATCTTGATATAATTCAAGCAACTTAACGCAGTAGCCAAAATACAGAAACTTAAAAAAGAAGTATTAAAAATATGAGAAATTTAGGTAGCAAAAAGTTACCATTTGGTTCGTGTTTGTTTTCGGTTAAGAGACAAACTTAACAAAGATTACTTAAGATATTAACTGCACGCCCAGAAAGTAATTAGAAACCGGTAATTAAGCGTGTCATCAAGCAACCTTTTTAGCAGAGGCTCTCGACTTGGCGCAATACTCGAACAAGCTCCCATCGAAGCATCTCCTAACTGCTTCTTTTGATAAGTAACCATTCTCGTCTTTAGCCAGTAAGTAGAGTACTCCCCACTCCATTTTACTCGCTGCCCTGTTTCCATCATTACACCATTAGGAGACGGACAGAGATTGAGAGAAAGAGGCCACTAGAGAGAGAGAGATGGGACAGACCAGCCAAAGAAATCGAATGCATTTCGGTTAGCCTCGGTCATTTGCCACAGCTCGTAGCGAGTTAGCTTGTCAGGCACTGTACGTGCGTACTTGCTGAACATGTTCTCCAGATTTGCAGGTATGTACCTGAAAAAGTTTCAAATTTATAATCAACAAGTCCAGAGAAGTATCATGGCCAAAAATGGTTTATTGGGCGACAAACCTTCCTTCTGTGTCGTAAGTTGAGGTGTCGCTTCCATGTTTGGCTCTGTGGATGTTTTTGATGTAAATCGGGAAGGTAAAAGAAGGAATCCAAGTCTGGTTTTTTAAGAGAGAAACAAAAAAAAAAACAGAGAAGACATGTTGAGGAACCAACCAAAAGAGATAAAGATACTAGTACTCTACGTTGATGAGAAACTTACAGGCAATGTGGCGTAACTCATGGTAAGATGCACGATGAGTGTTAGAAAGAAACTAGAGATAACGTTGAAACCAAGTGCTCTAAATCCTGCAACAGAGGAAAGTGGGATTATTTATTGTAATGACGATCTTTGTTCTTGATTCTTTCTTTCTTTGATTGTTCCAACGATACCTCTGAATGTCTCGGATGGGAAGATGATACCATCACCGTCCTGGTCAAAGAAGGCTACGTGCTGCTGAAGAACAGACATGTCCTGGTGCTTGTGTCCCCTTGTCCCGTTAACGTTTTCCATGTCAGGTGCAACCATCGCTCGAGGCACATCTGTTTTCAATCCACACCAAAACCATTCAGAAACAAATGATACAACCAATTTGGGAACCCATTTTCTACTTAAGCTTTGTGTTCAATCTAGTCCAAAAACGCATGTACAAATCTGATTCTAATTTAGGAAACCCTAAAAAAACGCGAATCGTGCACAAAAGAGAAGAACGTATATACGGAAATGGAAAAAAAGGAAAAAACAAGAGATAGAGAAAATGTACGAACATGGCTTGGGGAGACGATCGTCGAGATCAGTCCGGACCTTCCTCTCCGCCGTCACCGGAGCTTTCGCAGCCACCGTCGCAATCGACTCTGCTCCTACATCTGTCGCCATCGCTCTCTTTCTCTCTCTCGTTGTGTATCTGTGGGGAGAGAGAGGTTATTTTTATAAACAGATCTGAGAGAGTGCAACTGATTCCAACTAACTCGCGGGAGTTGCTTCGCCTTGAACAACCACCTCTTTTGTTGACACGTGGTCGATTTTCCACGTGTTTCTATGACTAAGCATTTTTTTGCTTCTATTAATAAAGAGTTAGCAGCATCTCATAATGTACTTACTATATAATCAAAACAGAAATCAAACATATATTTTGCTTTAATCCTGTTATTGTCAAAGTTTTTTTTTTCATTTCGTTTTGTAGAATCATATATATTAATTGCGAAGTAGATTTTGAGCTTAAAGCTTTCTCATTCACCCTCATGGTGGTTAATTATTCTCCTGTCCCTCTGCAAAAAATCGTTAATACCCTAACCGATGGTTCAAATTAAGTTTAGTAAAAAATCAATTTTATCCGATTGTCATNATTACCATCTTCTATCGAGCTTTAAATCATGTTTTCCAAAAAAAAAAAACAGATATGTATCTTCAACGGATAATTTAGCTTGTGGTGGAGTTTTGGTTATTCGAAATGGAGAAAGAGATGTTCTATTGCACAGACGAAATGCTTTTTCTATTAAATCATCTCTAGAGGATACTAAATTAAGAATGTTTCAATGGGTGATAGAAAGTATGGTTAGTCATAAACTTAATCATATAATCTTTGGAATAAAAGCGGTGGAATTAGTAGGAGCTGTTCAAAGACCTCAGAAGTGGCCATCCTATCTCTTTCAAGCATCTGAACTATTGTTTTTACTTGCAGAGATCAAAGAGTGGAAAGTGGAAGTAGAAAATAGAGCAGCAAATAGAAGGGCAGCAAATAGAAAGGCATCTCTCATTGCTCTTAGTGTAACAAAGGATTTTCGGATGCATTCTTATGTTGCAGTTGGATATCCCTGTTGGTTGGGACATTTATTTGAGAGTGAGAGATCCAATCTCTCTTCTTGTCGTTGCTGAAGATTGGTGGTGTGGTTGCAAATTTTTGAAAGGTATAGCATTGATCATGTTGTAATGTTTATTAGTGAGCATAAGTCTAACATTGTAATCAAGCTCAATATCCATATCTTTAGGATTTCTAGATATCATATAAATATTTGTAATGACAAGTTATGAGAGAACTTTGATATTTTAGAGATGAAAGAGGGGCTGCTCACAAACGCAGCCAAACTTATCTCATAACTTGTAATATTTATATGATATCTAGAAATCTTAGAGATATGGATATTGGGCTTGATTACAATGTTAAATTTTTTTGGGTTTTTGAAAAGTAGGTGCGTTCTATAATTTTTTGTAAGATGTACTTGTTATTGAGCTTGTGGCCTCTGCCCTATTTCTTGTAAGGCGTAGTTTAAATTCTCTTGTTTAAGAAATGTTGTAGTTGGCTGTAAATAAATCAATTTCATAGTTGACCAAAAAAAAAAATGTATCTTCAACGGAGCTTTCATAAACAACACATCAATTCATTGTGGTTGTGAGAAAATTGAGAAATTTAGTTTATTGTACATGACGTACAGCACGCATTTGACCCAATCAAAATAATTTGAAAGCCCAAAAAAGAAGCATTAAATGGGCCCCTCCTTGGTTCTTTCGTTTTGCACTTTGCAGCCACCACGGATCCTCTAAGAAGAAAGATAAATATCATTTTCGTACCCTACTGAAATCTCAGCCGTTGATATATAACACGCTAAACGAGTAGAAATCCAACGGTCAGAGAAAACTTAAAAAACACAAACTGGGGACAACAGAGTCGTAAGAAGGAGAAGCCAAAATACGTCTCTTATGATCCTCTGGAAAAAAGGTTTTTTTTGGGAAATCGAGAAGGCAAATACTAAAACACAAAAAGGCCATTCTTCAATCATTCATTCATTCATCAGGGCACCTTTTGTTCTTTGATTCCGTATCGATTTTCGTGCCGCCGTTGCTGAGTTCGAGTAAGATTCTCTTCACTTTTTGTTTTTTCCGGCGATTCCATTTACTGTTGATAATTTCTCTTGTATTCGATGTGTGTTTTCTTAATCTTTATTCTGGGATTCGAATTAAAGGAGTCGATTTGTGTGTCCGTGACTTTTCTATGGATTAGCTTTGAAGACGATCGTGTTTTTTTTTATTTGATTGTTAGTTTCTCTTATCTAATTTCTCAATCCCTCGCTCTCTCTCTTTTTTTAAGTGATGAATAAAGTTATCAAATTTGCCTCACTGGGTTGGGTTGATTTGTTGTGGCTTTTGATGGTATCAGAAGGGTCTGGTTTTCATGATCTAAAGAAGAGACCTTTTGGATCCTAGAATCGTCTTTTTTATTTTTAGTGAATTTGATTCTTAGTTTCTTAACAGTCATTGAAAGATTCTCCTTATTGATGTCTTCTTTGAGTTTTCAATATTGATGCTCATGCTGGCTCCTCCTTACACGTCTCTCTGGCTCATCAAAAGCCAATATTACCTTTGCGGAAGTGGGCGTAAATTTCATTCCCTAAGCACTGATTCCATATCTTATGTAAATGGCCTTTCACTATCCAGATGTAGATGCCTCATCATCTCCATGATTAATTTCTCTTGGTTCATAGGTTTCTGGATAATACTACACTCGAAAAGTTCTTCTCTTTACTTTCAATCTCTTGTTTTTGTTGAAGATTAGAGGAGACTTCTCAGGAAAAAAACCAAAGTTGTAAAATTTGAGGGAGATAAGAGGTACAAGAGCTAAGAGTTTGTGGTCTAAGGCAAAACAAAAAGCTAGGAAAAAGTATAGAATCGGAATTGTGTGAAAGGAATTTATTCAATGGTTCATGTCCTCCGCATAAAGTTATATTCTGCATATTAAGTTGCCCAATGTGAGTCTCATATCTCGCTGTTATTCATGCATCAAAGTTTCCCTCCTTGCAAAGCTATTCGCCTTCTGAATTAGACTACTGTGGGGGGGTGTTGTGCAAAACTGATCTTCTTCTATGACTCTGGCTAATGATTTCGGATATTCAACCGCTATGTCTTCATCTTTTTCAGCTCTTCATGCCACTGTAGAAGACAGATACCGCAAGTTGCCTAACTCTTTCTGGGTTTCATCAGGTCAGGAACTGATGAATAACCCCGTGCCCTGTCAGGTGGTCTCTGGTGGCAATTCTGGTGGGTATCTGTTCTCGTCTCCCTCTGGATTCTGCAATGTTTCAGCTGTCTCAACTCATGGAAGGAATTCCCAAACCCAGCCAACCGTTGTTGCCACCATGCCAAGCGACAGATTGGCTATGCAGGATTACCCTTTGGAAGCACAATCCCCGTCATTGATTAATCATCACCCTCAACAGTTCACAGATCCACTTGAGGAGTTCTTTGATTTTTCTGACCATGTTCCCGCTCCAAATCCACAAGCAGAGAGTAGCGGAGTAAGGGTGGTCTCATCCGTGGAACTCCATGAGAACAGCGAATGGCAAAATTGGGCAGATCAGTTGATTTCGGTTGACGATGGTTCAGAGCCAAATTGGTCTGAGCTTCTCGGATATCCAAGTTCCCACAATCCAAATTCAGAGGTTCAGTTTCCCAAGCTATATATGATCTTTACGTTTGTCCATATGTCATTTATTCAGCGATTGCTTGATTTGTAACAGATACCAACAACATTTTCGGAAGTACCTAGGCAAGAGATGAAAGCTAACCAGCAGCATCAGATGGTTTTATCAGAGGAGCAGCTAAGTGGCAGAAACTCATCATCTAGTGCAGCAACATCTAAACAACGCATGCGCTGGACACCAGAACTTCATGAGGCATTTGTTGAAGCTGTTAACCAGCTCGGTGGTAGTGAACGTGCGTAAGCTTTCTTCTTCTCTTGTTCCTGAAAATAATAGCTCAAGGCTGTTAACTCTAAACAGTGGAACTTATTCTTCGCTTGACTTCTATAAATTCCACCATAGGAGCCACGCCTAAGGCTGTTTTGAAGCTCTTGAATAACCCTGGCTTGACCATTTATCATGTAAAAAGCCATTTGCAGGTTTGTTCTTATCCATATGTTTATTTGTTTTTGCATCTCATGCTGTTTCTCTCCTACGCTTAGCTCATTTCTCATTTTCTACCGTCTTTACATTGAACTCTTTTTTCTACAGAAATACAGAACGGCAAGGTATAAACCGGAGACTTCAGAAGCTACAGGTGAGGATTTCATATACTTTCACAAAATACTTGTGCACCTTTTCCTGAGCTTTAAACCACTAAAGAATTGGTCACTCTCTAGAAAAAGGCTAATGTCTCGAAGGCAAACAGCTTACGAAGGAGAACATATCTCTGTATAAATTTTGTTTCTTTCTTGCACAGGAGAACCTCAAGATAAGAAGATGACATCTATCGAAGATATCAAATCTCTTGACATGAAAACGTAAGAAATTTCAGTTTTCTGACTGCATAACATACAAGGAACCTTTTCTTCGTATTGTTTAGAATTTTGATCGTAATAGGGTTAAATACTTGTATGTGTTTCTAGCTAACTAACTTTGTTACCATTTATTTTCCAGGAGCGTTGAGATCACACAAGCTCTAAGGTTACAGATGGAAGTTCAGAAACGTCTCCATGAGCAGCTCGAGGTAATCACTAAAAAAATAATCTTCCTTCTTTGCCTGATTTCTAACCAGAAAGAATAGTTAGTCCTAGATATCATGAATATTGTCTGATGTTGTTTAAAATTATGTGCCTCAGATCCAACGGACGCTGCAGTTGCAGATTGAAAAACAGGGCCGATACCTACAGATGATGTTCGAGAAACAACAAAAGTTACAAGAGAGCAAGAGCTCTCCCTCAGAAGCATCACCAAAGCAATGCAACACCACATCTGCAGAAGCTGAACTTGGTCTTGAGACGCAAACAGGAGACCAAACTGAATCAGCTTCAGCATCAAGGAAACGAGTCAGAGAAGATTAAAAGATGTGAAGGTTGATTTCGTTGGCGAAACATGAATTATTGGGAATTAAGTTAGGTGTTTTGTGGGAACCGAGAGATGCAATAACTCCAGTTTTGTTATAAGAAAAGTTGTTTCTTCCTAGCTCTGTTTGTTCAGTTTAGAAGCAGTTGCTTTAAAGACCCTGCAACACTAACTGAAGACCAAGTACTAGTGAAGATGATTGCAGATGTTCTCGTGTACATAAAAAATGGTTCATTTATCAGCTCTGTGTCTTATTTTTTTTCGGTTTTGTTTGTCCTAAATGCAAAGTGAATCTCGAAATTGTGAAGTCTGTTGTGTATATATATATATAGATTGATTATGACTTAAGACAGTACAAAAGGACACACTTCCCCATCCGCTTCCATTGTTACAGAAACTGGCAGAGCCATCAACTCTGAGTCTCTCTCGATTTAGATTTTGTTACCTTTTGATCCCTCCAAGTATGAGGATCAAAAATATCTCTTCAACATCAAAAAATTCAAAAGCTTAATAAAATAGGAGAATTGTTGACTAACAGATTGACTATAGAAGAAGGATATATTGACAATGAGCACCGTTTACTACATTCTTTTTTTTTTTTCGACAAATAACTTTTATTGATTTTGCGAATCACAATCGTTAGTTACTTAGTTACAATAGGATACAAAAAAGTTGGGCAACAATGGTACAAACACCATGGCATAGAATCAAGGATGGCTTTTCGAGCTAATTTATCAGCACACATATTAGATTCTCGATGACGAAAGGAGAATTTTACTTTCGCAAACATACCTTCCCATTTTCTGATTGTCTCCGTATAATGTTGGAGTTTAAGATTTGTATGGCCTCTATGGATTATCTGGTTGATGATCAAATTGTCCCTTTCAAATTCTATCACACGATATCCAAGAGTCCAGGTAGCTTGCATTGCCCAAATAAGCGATGTACATTCAGCTTCTTCCGGCGTGTTTCGCCCTTGAAATTTCGCCATTCCAGTCTAGGAAGGTTCCATTGCTGTTTCAGATAATCCATCCTAGTCCCGAATTTTGATTTCCTGCATAATGGGATGTGTCATAATTACATTGAACCCAACCACGATTTGGCTTAATCCATTTGCTTTGTTCTTGTCTTGTTCCATGGAGTCTTTGATGATTAGCATCTGTTGGAGAGCAACTTTTGATCCATTCTTTGGCATCTTCATTTGCTCTCTTCATAGTTTCTATTGCAGATATATTCTTTTGACTGAATAGGAGATCACATCGACTTTTCCAGAGCCTCCATAGTACCCAAAAAGGCATTTTTCGATTTTCATTCGAAATAGATCGATTCCAATGTAAGGAGAATAGGAATCGTAATTTATCTTCCAATGAAATTTGGCTGTTATTAAGGAGGTGCAATGGCAATCCCGTTAGCCGCCACACTTCTTGAGCGTACCGACATGAAAAAAGATGTTTTCACTTGTTTCCACATAGACACAACAACGCGCACAGAATCGGTCTACGTTAATTCTTCTATGTCCTAGATTAGCATTTACTCCAATGGCACGTGATGCTAACCTCCATAGGAAATGTTTTACCTTTGGAGTTAGATTTGAATCCTATATGTCTTTTGCGATATCCGGATGATCTGCTAAAGGTGCTCTCGGTTGCTTCTCTGAATCATGGATCAAGGTATGTCTGTAACCGGATTTGACTGAGTAGTTACCATCATTAGTGTATTGCCAGAGTATGTTATCCGATTTAGGAGTTACCACCGTTTACTACATTCATTCGTATCATCCTATGTGTATATGTATGACTTCGTAGATATATGCATGCTATATACAAATTTCAGAATCCTGTTGGACAATTATATTTTTAGAAAATACGAATGAATTTGGGAAATTTGAATTTTTGGTTTTCATCAGTTTTTCAAATCAAAACAATATGGATATTTTCTTCATTAATGATTATTATTAAAAGAATAATGTAGTATCTTCTACTCAACGGAAAATCCTTTAGTTTTATTTTTTTTCTTTCCAATATATGACAAACTAAATCTATTATACAAAAATGAATTTGAAAAAAAAAATGATGCGGGAAGAAATTATAACCCTTTTAATCGTAGAAACTTTACATGATTGGATAAGTTACGAAGACATACTATTTGTGCATATCATATCATAGTAGTAGTGACGTTAAGTATACATTTAACTCATATGATGTATAAATATCATACCTCCCTTGCCCAACCGGGTATGTTTTCTGGTCATAAAGATTAGATTATGGTATAGACTAATTATTGAAGCTTCATTGATCCGTATGTAGAAATCAGAAATATTAGTACAAATTTGTGTAATACCGTTCGCATGATTGAATTTGCATGTACTAACAAAAAAAATAAAAAAACACACATATATACAATTATCATTATTATCCCGTGTTTTATACTAAACTTTTAATTCAAGTCACTTCTACTTTTTCAAGCACCGTAGGAATCGTAGTTAATTGCTTCACCAAACATCAAACAAAAGTTATAAAAAAAACAAAAATCAAACTTATAACAGTGTGATGATATATTTCTGATATTACTTTAATAACACAACACATCACAACCTCGCTCACATCAAACTCTCACTTGTCGTCACTTCTATGTCCTAAGAAACCGAGCTTCGGGGTTAGCCTCTCAATGCTTTTTCTCTTTTCTCTCCCTTTCCATGAAACTTTCATGATTTTTCTTTTCTTGGTTTCTTCAATTTAAATTACAACAAAATTTCTGGGTGGATTCTTGGCTTGGACTGAGTGGATTTGTGTTATGATTCCCTGCCTCATTTTCAGACCAGCTGTTATAAAAGGCTTTTTGTTATTTCTTTCTTTATAAATCCAAGTGTCGTTTTTTCATCTTACGTATCGAAATCATATTTTCCTAATTTGTTTTTTTTTTTTTTTGCTTAAAGAAAATAGAGTTTGTAAAGTTCTAAAATGTTTTAAAATCATTTGAGTTTAGATATGATCAACAGTTATGCTCTTCTCTCCTTTAATATCTCCATAATTATGTAACAATCCGTTTCATGGGTTTATTCTTTCTCCTCACTCTTCCTCTTTTCTTCATTTTCTCATTAAGTAGTTTTCAATTTTTGCTTACTCACAGCTAAATTTCTAGGTAGAAAAAAATGACTGATTTTTTTTTTTTTTATAAATGTTCATCAGATTTTGAAGCTGTTTTTTTTCTTCTTCATCTGGTTTGATCTGTTTAATTTATTTTGTTGCAGGAAAATTGAAAATGGACCACTGATGGAGGAAACAAACACATTTTGATCGAAGCATCTTGATCTATCTTTTTTCCACAAAATTTACATTTATCTTAGAAAAGAAACAAAAAGTTAGAGAAATATCATGTGATTTCTGGTTGATAGTTGGTAAGCGTGGCTATAAAAGACACTAGTTTCCTGAGAATATTTAAGGTAGGGAGAAGAAAAATTGTTTTCTCGGGAAAAACTTTCAGTTACAAGTAAAAGACAAGAGAAAGAATCAATGGAAGCAAAAGGAGGAAATATGAGTATGAAGTCATTAGAGAGAGTGGTTTCAGAGAAAGCATTAAAGCTTGGAAATTCATTTCCATGTCAAATCTGTGTGGTTGGGTTGCTATGTGGAATCTGTCTCACTTCACTCTTCTTAGCTGCTCTCACTTCCCTTGGCACCTTCGAGCTCGCTTCCTTCTCCTTCTCCTCCTCCTCCTCTTCTGTTTTTCCTCCTTGCAATTCCACTTCTCAAATCATCAGTAAGTTTCAAGAAATTTTGGCTATTTGGTTTGGTAACTTGTTGTTGTGTGATTTATGTATCGATAAAATTGTTGATGCAGACATGGTTGCAAGCATAGACCACCGTAAATTGAAATGGAAGAGCAAATCTGAGACAGAAGAAAGTGATGATCAGGTGAAACTTTTGGTCTCTGCTTGGGACAACTTATTACTAAACAATGAAGACTACTTCAAGAAACTAGGGATGAACAAATCTGATGTCCCAAACGCTCCACATTTGGAGAACTGTGAGGAGAGTACACGAGTTATGGGGCATTTAGATACACAAACAGCAAATCGGACAATTCCTCCTTGGGTATGTTTCTACATCTTTTGTTATCATCAAGCAACTACTATGATGAGTGACCACAAAAACTTCTTGTTTTCAGATCATTGGAGGAGATGAAGAGAATTATCCATTAACGAGGAGAGTGCAAAGAGAGATATGGATTCATCAGCATCCTTTGGACTGTGAAAGCAAGAGTCTCAAGTTCCTTGTAGCTGATTGGGAAACGCTTCCTGGTTTCGGAATCGGAGCTCAGATCGCTGGAATGACTGGTCTTCTCGCAATCGCTATAAACGAAAACCGAGTCCTCGTTGCAAATCACTATAACCGAGCAGATCATGACGGTTGCAAAGGTACTCACATTTCCAATAACTTTGACATCATCTTGATAATGTTTACAAGGATCAATAGTATTCTTCAATGCAATTTTTCTTTCTTCATACGTTTCCGTGAAGAAGAACCAAAAACCAAGTTTGATTTTAGAATTTCTATTTGGTTGCAGGGTCTTCTCGAGGAAGCTGGTCTTGCTATTTTCTACCGGAAACATCGAGAGAGTGTCGGAAACGCGTGTTTGAGGTAATGAAGAAGAAGGAAGCGTGGGAGAGTGGGATTGTTACAGGGAAACAAAACTACAGCACAAAGGAGATTTGGTCTGGGCATATACCAAAGCTATGGGGTAAGCCTTGGAGTTATATGAAGCCCACCACAGAAATCAACGGAAGTTTAATCTCCGGTCACCGGAAAATGGACCGGAGATGGTGGAGAGCACAGGCAGTGAGATACTTGATGAGATTTCAAACGGAATACACTTGCGGTTTGATGAACGCTGCTCGACATTCGGCGTTTGGAAAAGAAGCTGCCGAGATTGTTCTCTCCGCAGGAGGAGATTGGAGAAACAAGAAGAAGAAGAAGATTAGGACAGATATTGAGGAGCACGTGTGGTCGAATCACAAGGCGTGGATTCCGAGGCCGATGCTGAGCGTGCACGTGCGGATGGGAGACAAAGCGTGCGAGATGAGAGTTGCAGCTTTGGAAGAGTATATGCGTTTAGCTGATCGGATCAGAGACCGGTTTCCTGAGCTCAACAGGATCTGGCTATCTACGGAGATGAAGGAAGTTGTGGAGAAAAGCAAGGATTATGGCCACTGGAGATTCTATTACACTACAGTGGCGAGACAAGTCGGTAATAAATCGATGGCTGAGTATGAAGCGAGCCTCGGGAGAGAGATGAGCACCAACTATCCTCTGGTTAACTTCTTAATGGCGTCAGAAGCTGATTTCTTCGTCGGAGCATTGGGTTCCACTTGGTGTTTCCTCATCGACGGTATGAGGAATACCGGTGGTAAAGTCATGTCCGGTTATCTCAGTGTCAATAAAGACCGTTTCTGGTAGCTTCCGCTTTGTTCTCCTTGTTTTCTTCATCTGTTTGTACAAAGAGTTTTCAGTATAATAAAGGACAGGTTTATTACGGTTTGGTTTACAAAGCAACCGCAAACCAACTAAACCGATTCTAAAAATGGTTTCAATGTGAAAATTTGAAGAATAACGGAAGTGAACAAAGAAAGCACAATGGCTGGCTGTTCCTTATACAGCAAACGTGTTCCTTCACAAATAAGATGACATACTACAAAATCAATACAATAACACAACCAACCTTTTCTCAACTAAGTGACACCCTGTTCTTCAGGATGGCGATTGTTCTTCCGGTTCTTGATTGGAACGGGAACTCGAGTTACCAGGTTTTGGAGCACCGTGTTTCCTATTCTTCCTGATTCTAGCTTTCTTGGCTTTCATTCTGCGTTTCTTCTCCGCTGAGTCGATCCATCTGTAATCCGACGGTATGAGGAAAGGGTCAACTTCATTGTCCTTGTACCGGTTACTCTCGCTGTCACTTGATTGGCCACCACCACGAGCACCTTTCATCCACGACACCCATGATGAATTCTCTGATGACTTTGCATCATGAAAAACCGGGCTAGAAGGAGGCGTTGAGAATTCCTCAGACGGTTGGAGCTCTTCAAATTTAGTAAACGTGACAAGAACACGGACGGTTGGAATAAGGGGGATCGCAAGCTGCACAATGAGCAGACAAGACCCGATGAGCAAAACATAAGATTGGCTGAAAGATAATTCACAACGGGGCAAAAGAATTTACCTTGACAGGGAATGTTCCTGTAGGAAGTTTTGTGGTAAGGAGCTCTCTGAGTCTCCTCACGGCTTTGACCTTATTGGCTAGTATGTCAAGAAGCGGAAGAAGCTCTTCTGTCTTAAGAGGGAAATCAGGTGTTAACCACAATACAGGTCTTAACCCTTTCTTGTATTCGCTCTCACTCTTTTTCTTCTTGGCACCAGCTTTGTCCTTTGCCTTCTTGCCATCTCCAGCATCCTCCTTGGTATTATCAGATAGTGATGACGATCTTTGGCTATTCCCTTTCTCTTTCTGGTTTCCCTCTTCTGGTGTCAACTTTGAGCCTTTCTTGAGCTTTGTTGTTGTATCTTCAATACCATCAGGGCCATGTTTCGAGCCTTTCTTATTCCAGCCAAACCAGCCTTTCTTCTCCTTGAGAGGAGCACCATTGGCTTCTCCTCCTGAACCATTTTCCTGGTGATCGTTAACGTCTTTCTCTTCATCTTCAACAGCATCGGAGTTATCCATCCGCAGGGCAGAATCCAACTGCTTTCTTTCCTCAGAGGTTAAAACATCTTCAAAGCCATCATTCCCGGCACCATTTGCCATTTTCTCTTCATCAACAGCAAACAGTTCTTCATCAGTCATTGCACCTGGAACTCTTCTTGATTTCACGCTAACCATCACATGAAGCATGTCATACACTTTTGCTTTCCAACTCCCGACCATTTCTGTCCTCTCTTGCCGTCTCCAATTCAATTGAGGAACTAAATCAGCCTGAGTGACATCAATGCCAGGTCTATACATGTTAGTCTGAGACATTTGTGCCACTTCATGAGCAACTTCTGTTTCTGTCGGTTGGGTTCCTGCCCCCTCCAAAGCGTTTGCTACTTCTTTTTCCTTGTGAGAAAGAACAATCAAGGAACCAGGAGCTAGTGATATTTTCCCATCTTCGGACGTGTAACCTTCTCCTAGAAAAAGAAATGTCTGATCTGATCGTTGGATGCGCAACCCATCAAAACCTGCGAGGGTCATATCAGCACGGAGATTTGAACCGCGCTTCCATATCCGGTAGGTATCGGAGGGAGCAATACGACCAATAAAAGGAATAACGGAGCTCTCAAAATGAAAGGTTATCTCCATGTAAAAATCACGGATACGAGAAGCTGAAGCAGTTATCCGAGGAAGCCTCCGACACCATTTAGCCCAGGCAAGAGGCTGGTAGTGACGTGCAATGATCATAGCAATTGCCTCCTCTTTAGTGCAAACCGCTTCTTGTAGTGCACTCCAACCATTCTCGTTTTGCAGGCTCCAATCTGCTCCAGCAGACATCAAAATCTCAGCAGAGACAGGATCTCGCAGACGAACAGCAAGATGCAGAGGGGTTTCACGGGCAGGAACATCGCGGCGATCAATGACTGCAGCGACAGCATCAGCACGAGCCTCAGCTTGCAAAGACTCAGCCTCGTTACTAACCTCACCAGCCTTGGCTAAGTGAGGAAGGTCCATCACGATTCGCCTAAGAGCCGCATGATCATGAAGCACGACGGCCAGATGGGCAGGACTATTAGTATACTTAGAGTAATCTTCCATGGGCTCACTTGTTAATCCTCCAACTCTGTCTTGAGTTTTACTTTCCGAAATCACTTAGTACACATTCTTCACCTATTCTCTTTCAAGTAAATTGTACAAGCCTAACAAGTTCCGTATCTTCTTCAACCACAAATCCTCTAATGAGCTCCACGCATATCTCGAATATGAATTAAAAAAACCTACAGATAAGAACCCATCATCAAGACAAAAGAAAGAAGAATATTTCAAACTTTCTCCACCGACTGAAAACAAATCTCAAAACGCAACACAAAAACTGGTAATGCCATTCAAAGTATTCGATATTTATATCAAAGCTGTGTGAAAATCAGAAGAAGCAGTCTTCGTCATTACACATGCCTCTTCTATTTTCTCTAATACGTGTTTGGTTTTCCATCCAACAAAACATGAATAGGCAAAAAAAAGCACCTGAGGAGGAGGAGGCTCGAGGAATCCGAAACCGGAGCTGTCTGATTCTCTCCACAGTCGGACCGATCCAGAAAAGAAGACAATGAATGATGCGGAACTTACTTGGCCATAAATGCCTAAGCTTACTCAGATCTCTCTTCTATTTCCAAATGTTTTCTTCTGGTTTATGCTTTACGGTTCTCTGGAGGGGAGGACTACTGATTGATTACCCTTGGATTTGAATTTATTTACGACTTTACCATTTGATTTCCTCCTTTCAAATTTCTCAGCTTTACGTCTCTCTCTCTCTCTACATTTCCAGGGTGGCTGGTTCAGCTTTCAGTTTTCCATTCCACATTTAAAAAAAAATATATATATATATTCTGAAAATCATCAGATCGAAATTGCGGATTAAACGCCCAAAAATTTACAATTATCACAAATCTATCTCCGAGTCCGATCAAAAGTGGTGTACGGATTCGGACCCGCAATGTTATCAACTCCAGAGTTAGGACAAAGAAAGATACTCTGAGGTTCCTTGTCTTGGTGATTGAAACCATTCTAGTTGTGGGGTAACAACTCTCAACCAAATTGGAGCCAATCAGTATGTACTATAAAACAAGCTGACATTAATCCTAATTCTATCCATATATATATATATATATATAGTATAAGAAGATATAAACTAATCTTTCTTGGATTCAGAAAAAAAAAAAAAAAAACAGAAGTATGGCATTGGTTTTCACAATTCTCAACACAACTGGAAGAAATGATGAAGTAACACACCTAGCTACAAAGTAGAGACAAAAACCCAGTCAGCACATTGACTGCAAATACAAGCGACGAGCTAGACGATTTATTAATTAAATAGATTTCTGTATAATTTAGCTAAATATGAAAGAAACGTAGAAAACAGTAATTAATAATAATAATAAAATCCAAACTAATTATGGCTTTTCCTTTCCTTTCTCCAGTAACCTCCAAAAGATTCTTCCCAATGAGGTTGTATTTCTGTTTCTGCATGATTAACCAATATATATGATTAAATAACCTTCAATTTCTAAGTTTTTTTTTTTTTTTAATTATCCATCTCACTTATTTTATCTTCTCTTGGTTTACGATTTCCCATTCAGCCAACACTGGCTCAGATCATCGTCGCGAGAGTTTATAAAGAGGAGACTGAATCCCGGGGAAGCTTTTACCTTTATGAACACTCAGAAGGGAGCCTCCATTGACTCATCCCAAACTTCAGCACTTCCATTCGATGCATCTTCAACATCTTCTTCCATTGAAAGCCTTATATACTCTCTATGTGCAAAACGATCCCACTCTGTCAATGTAGGGTTCTCACGCTCCTGTTTCCGTGTGACATTTTTAAAATGTTACAAGAAGCCCGAGTCAAGAATCTGCAAGGTAAAAAGATCAGACAACATGTACCTGACGAATGAGGAACGGATCCCGTGTTTCAAATGCCATAAATTTATTCAGATTAAAAAGGATGTTGAAGACGTTTCCAGAGAGTTTGGAGCCCTTTAGATCATGAAGCATTATATGGCTTTCATTCTGTGGAAGGAAACAAGCATTAATCAAGCACAAGAGTTAGAAACACAAAACGAGGAACGTTTAATATAGAATAGCTTAAGCAGATAATAACCCGATACATATTGATTGTTATACCTCTGGTCCGATCATATCAATTATCTGACATAAGATATCCTCAAAAAGAACAGCCTCTTGCGCCATGCACTCCATTCTATGCAACTGCTCCTCATAAAAGAATTGCATCTCATTTCTTGTAAGAATCCCATTCGCATCCAAGTCTACGAGCTTAAACCTGGTAGTACAATATATAACTATGTCAGATAAAAAAACACTCAAAATACTATCTGTCTGGCGGATCCTTGCGTCACAGCTTACCAATATTCTAGGCTAGGCTCTGACGATTTATCTTCTTCCGCAAGTATGAAATACACAAAATCCTCATACCCCATTTTCCCTTCAACTTTGCTTGTGAACTTCCTAGCAACCTGAGTAGAAACCAATGCATTATCCATGATGACAATTTGGAACAAGAAGGACAGAAGCCATGAAAGGAAAGCATATATGAATAACATCTTCAAGCAGCAGGCATTAATAATCATTCTAAAAGATCTAGATTGTTTAGAGTTTAGACAACCTGGGAGAATATTCTGTCGACAATCCGGTAAGTAAGAGCATGGTTTCCATATCTCATAAGATTTTCTTTGTCAATCAGGAAATCGTGATCCGTATCCAGCTCCCAGAACTTGCAGTATATGACATAAAAATGCTCATATGAGAAGTACCTAGTTTCCAAAGTAAATAGAAAAGTGTTGATGTCAAATGAGGTTAAACAAAACCATATAGCACAAACTCTTTTTGTCAGTACCTCAACACTTTGTTGATATCTTCTTCTTCGTCAGCATGTAGCATTGCATCAATTAAGTTTCCCCGTCTAAGCTCCCTAAATGTAAGTCGACCATTTCCAGATCTATTTATGTAGTAAAATATTCTGTACGTGACAGTTTCAGCTGGCCCATCAAAATACAAAGTGTATCAGACAAAACTGCATCCTTAAAAGAACACTTTTGTTCCCACTATTTTCAACAGTAGCAGCAAATACCAACGAATGTGGACTCAAGACATAGCAAACAATAATAGTGGGAAACTAATTTCATTACTAACTTACACATACAATTCCACAAACAAATTTAATGAGATAGATAAAGAGTTGGCAAATCGATCTAAAATTTTTTCTTATATTACAAGTGTGATTCTGTGGAAAACCTAACCATATCTTTCTTGGAATTCAGGTGTGGTTTGCAGGAACTCTAGCCCAGGGTGTGTCGCCAACAGTTCTTTAAGTAGTGGTTTGAAATCATCCTGCCAGAAAAAGAAAAAAAATGAGAATAGAAAATGTAAACTTAAAAGCAAGGAGATGGGAAAATTAACTTGCTATCAAGACTGAATATGCCAATCAAAAGAAAATCACCTTAACAATGAAATTCTGATTTTGCTGCTTCAGTATCTTAAAGATTTGGGTCGTTGTATCCATTATCAACATGTTCCCGTTTACCCAATAATTAATAAATGCTTCTCTGCATAATCAAACACTAAAAGCTGTTATACAGGGTTGTGCAATACCATGATCACCGGACTCATGACAGAGTGACTACAAAATACACTGCAAACTACGTGCATATCAGATTCCACTATACAAAAAGCATAGAAGCACACACCTAGTAACAAAACCTGTATTATTGACATCGATCTTCCTGAAAAGTGAAGTGGAGAAGAAAGATGGGAGCTTGCAGATTTCTCGGGTGACTAATTTGAATTCTGAGTATTGAAAAGGAAATAAAGTTAATAAGGCATCCCGTGTAAGTGTTACTTTGAATACTATTATGACTACAAACCTTGTATCTGCAGTCCATCCAAGTGACCATAGAAAAAGTGGTTGATCCTAAACATACATTGCTCTTTCATCTCGCTTGGTGGTGGGCGGCCATTTTGAAAATAAAACTGCAATCGTTTCAACGCTTAATATCAGTGCTTATAATTTACTCCATCAGCATATAAAAGAGAAAAAAAGAATGCACTTTCTAAAAATTTGCAGAAGCAGTTCAAAACCTGAGGCATTGGCTCTTTAACAGGCTCGTTGGCTACTTTTAGCGAAGAACCTAAGTTAGAAGGGCCAGCTCTCTGTTTCGTCATACGCGGTGAACCACAACTCCTTGGTGAAAGCGGAGGAGCACTTCCCGCAGGAAACATGGATGGTATAGAATTGGTGGTGGCAGAATTTGAACCAGATGCAGTTCCAGTTACATTCAAAGGAGCTCCAGCCAAGGCATCACGAAGCAATGATGCAATCTAAGAAACCGATTGGAAAACGAGCAAAACAAAGTTTAGACATGAGATTTCAGTGAATGGGCTGCTAACAATAATGCATCTACTTCTTTCAGGGTAAATTTCTAGGCAATCTGGAACAGTTAGCCAGAGAGTAATTTAGCTAGTAAAATCTCAGTATCGCCATGACCTTTCCTCTGAGTAAGAGATTCATAAGACTGCTACAATTTATAGCAGCTAAAGAGAATAAGAGTGCATAACCAAACACTACACTATCAAAGATTCGAACTTACACCAATCTTCAACAAGCCCATCTAATAGAGATGCAAGAAGTGGAAAATCTGCGAATACCTGTCGATGAGAATCGGGAAGAGAAAGCCACTGGTCGAAGAGCTTCTGCGTGAATCCGGGTTTTGAGTTGAGCACAAACGAAGACATCTCTTGTAGCTGCAACAAATCGGCATCCAGGAAAGCCATGTCTCCGGGAACAATCGCATCCACCATACTCATTTTTCAATCGCATCAAACAACAAGGAAATAACAAAGAAAACGAGAAGGAATTTTGGATGTGGAGAAGAAGGGAATCGAAACAGGAATTAAACAAACAAATAGAGCTGCTAAAAGTGTGAAGAAACTCCAACTCCGGATCTTGAAGAAGACATAGAATCAGATTCTGGTCTCTTTCTCCGATTGCCGAATAAGGTAACGAAAATGCGACAGAAAGTTGTACAACCTTTTTTTTTTCTTGTTCCGTGTGAAAAGAGAGCGATCCAAAATACAGATTATATTTTAAAATAATAATATTTCGTTGACAAAAGAATAATATATATCAAGATGGGTTCGATTCAATTTGATCTTAGATCTTTCGGCTTCTTTCATTCCTGTTTAAGTGAAGATCCACACAATGTTGTTCATTGAATTACTCTTGTTGGATATTTAAAACTACAATCGAACTAATACTGTAACGTCGAAAGAATGAGCCATATCTGTTTTTGCGTTTTTTTTTTTTTTTTAATGAAGTAAAAATGAGGAAAGTATGCTTTCGTCCTAAGAAACAGAACGTAGATGCAGTTAGTGGATAGGTTATATAACTTGCGCCAAATTTCTTTCTGGGGACTGAAAGTCTCGAGGCATTCTATTTGGTCATATCAACTAACCACAGCATTCTACACAAAAATCAACATTATTTCAAGTAGCAATATTCCCAATTAAGAAGATATAAACAAATCTACTACTTCAATACGGATGCCTCACTTAGATTTGGACAACTTCACTTAGATTCTCCAACGGTAAACGCCGAATCTTATCAACAAGAGCCACTTTATCGTTGGGGGTCATCTCTGGCAAAGCAGGAAAATGTTGCCGCCGGTAAGGCTTCTTTTTCTCAACCTCAAAGACCAGACCTCGTCTTTGTTCTGCTGGGTTTAGTTATAATTTGGTCATATAAGAAGCTTGAAACTCTCAGCAAGATGTCTCGTCTTTGAGGTCGAGAAAAAGAAGCCTTACCGGCGGCAACATCTTCCTGCTTTGCCAGAGATCAACGATAAGGTGGCTCTTGCTGATAAGATTCGGCGTTTTCCGTCGGAGAATCTAAGTGAAGTTGTCCAAAACAAAAAACAAAAAACAAACCAATTGATTAACAGTTCTGAACAATGGAAGATGAGGAAGTATCATAGCTACAAAGTACAGATAGAGATTAACAAAAGCACATAAAATGCAATACGGATGAAGAAGAAATGCAGTTGTAACATGCAATCAGCATCGCCAAATATAAATAAATGGAACTCGTGTATAATCAGCTAACTGGAAGGAAAACAGAAATTGCTTTCAAAACCTTGGATTCCAAATTGTAAACCCTGAGAAGATACCTCCCCAAGATGACCTAACAACGAATGTTGAAGCAGAGAAGATATTTGTCTTTCCCTTTCCTGACTCCAGAAAGCTCCCAAGATTTCTTTTTCTCAATGATTTTCGTATTTCTGTTCAGTGATAATGGAACACCCTGCATGATTAACCAATATGATGATGAAATCACAGCAATTCCACAAATCAGAGATATTTGTTAAATTTTTTCCATTTCCTTTTCCTTTTTCTTATCCATCCCATTGATTTTTAGTTTCTGTTGCTTCTAAGACAATGATTTTCCATCAAATGAACATAGGCTCAGATCATCTTAACGGGTTTATAGAGAGGAGTGAATCCAGGGAAACCTACCTAGATGAACTCAGAAGGGAGCCTCTAATGACTCATCCCAAACCTCAGCACTTCCATTGGATGCATCTTCAACATCTTCTTCCATTGAAAGCCTAATGTATTCTCTATGTGCAAAACGGTCCCAGTCTGTCAATGTAGGGTTTTCACGTTCCTGTTTCCGTTTGACATTTTGAAAATTTATAAGAGGCCTGCGTCTAGAAACAGCAATGTTAAATATAAGACAGGAAGTACCTGACGAATGAGGAACGGATCCCGTGTTTCAAATGCCATAAATTTATTAAGATTAAAAAGGATGTTGAAGACGTTTCCAGAGAGTTTGGAGCCCTTCAGGTCATGCAGGGTTATATAGCTTTCATTCTGTGGCAAGCAACAAGAAACAATGAAACACAAACAATAAAATCGTAAGTAAACTGGAAATATCAACTACTTCTTCGAACGTCCTATATATTCCTTTAATATAAAAGAGCTTAAGCATATAATATCCACAATAACAAGAGACATGTTGTTGAACCTCTGGTCCGATCATATCAATTATCTGACATAAGATATCCTCAAAGAGAACAGCCTCTTGTGCCATACACTCCATTCGATGTAACTGCTCCTCATAAAAGAATTGCATTTCATTTCGCGTAAGAATCCCATTTGCGTCCAAGTCAATGCACTTAAACCTAGTCCAATATATACTTGTCAGATAAAAACACCAAAATGCTATCTGTCTGCCACCTTTGAATCCTTATATCACAGCTTACCAATATTCTAGGCTAGGCTCTGACGATTTATCTTCTTCCGCAAGTATGAAATACACAAAATCCTCATACCCCATTTTCCCTTCAACTTTGCTAGTAAACTTCCTAGCAACCTGAGTGGAAATTAATGCATCCATGATGACAGTCATCTTAAGAGAAGTAATAACTTGGAACAAGAAGCAAGCAAAAATCATGCTAACTGATCAAGATTTTTTAGACGAAACCTGGGAGAATATTCTGTCGACAATCCGGTAAGTAAGAGCATGGTTGCCATATTTCATAAGGTTTTCTTTGTCAATCAGGAAATCGTGATCTGTATCCAGCTCCCAGAACTTGCAATATATGACATAGAAATGCTCATATGAGAAGTACCTAGTTTCCAAAGTAAAAAGAAAAGTGTTGATGCCAAAAGAAGTAACACAAAACTATAATTTGCAGATCCGCACAACTTAAAGCTTGCTTCCATATTTACAACAATAGAAAAAACTCGTTTTGTCAGTACCTCAACACTTTGTTGATATCTTCTTCTTCATCAGCATGAAGCATAGCATCAATTAAGTTTCCTCGTTTAAGCTCCCTAAATGTAAGTCGACCATTTCCAGATCTATTTATGTAGTAAAAAATTCTGTAGGTAACAGTTTCAGCTGGCCCGTCAAAATACAAACTGTATCAGAGAGCTGTATTCTTGAAATAGGAAACTGACTAAAATGTAACTGAAGTTAAGACCTAACCATATCTTTCTTGGAATTCAGGTGTGCCTTGCAAAAACTCTAGCCCAGGATGTGTCGCCAAAAGTTCTTTAAGTAGTGGCTTGAAATCATCCTGCCAGAGAAAAATGAAGCTGAGAACGAAAATGAAAACAGAAGAGAAAGGAGGTTGGAGAAAGCAATTAACTTTCATTACTGAATAAGCCAATCAAAAGAAAATTACCTTCACAAGGAAATTCTGATTTTGCTGCTTTAGTATCTTAAATATTTGGGTCGTTGTATCCATTATCAACATGTTCCCGTTTACCCAATAATCAATAAATGCTTCTCTGCATAAACGAAGAGTATATTAAACTCTGTAAGTCTGTTAATGGCTTTACGATATTGTCATCGCCAAACTCATGAAAGAGCGGCAATAAAACGAGAAGCAAGCTTGAAGCACACTGCAAACTATGCGCATATCAGATTCCACCATACAAAGAGCATAGAGGCACACACCTAGTAACAAAACCTGTGTTATTGACATCGATCTTCCTGAAAAGTGAAGTGGAGAAGAAAGATGGGATCTTGCAGATTTCTCGTGTGACTAATTTGAATTCTGAGTATTGAAAAGGGGAAAAAGTTAATAAGGCTTTCCTTATACGTGACACTTTAAATATTAGAAAAATCATGATTCATTTACCTTGTATCTGCAGTCCATCCATGTGGCCGTAGAAAAAGTGGTTGACTCTAAACATACATTGCTCTTTTATCTCGCTTGGAGGTGGGCGACCATTTTGAAAATAAAACTACACCAATTTCAATGTCCATAATAAATAAATTACTCCGTTATAACATAAAAAGGGGGGAAAAAAGGATGCACATATTGAAATTTGCAGTGGCAGTTCAAAACCTGAGGTATGGACTCTTTAACAGGCTCGTTGAGTACTTTTAGAGGAGAGCCTAAATTAGAAGGGCCAGCCCTCTGTTTCATTGTACGTGGTGAACCACAACTCCTTGGTGAAAGTGGAGGAGCACTTCCCGCTGGAAACATGGATGGTAAAGAATTGCTGGTACCAGGACCTGAACCAGATGCACTTCCAGGAACATTCAAAGGAGCTCCCGCCATTGCATCATGAAGCAATGATGTAACCTAGGAAACAAATTAGGGAAAGAGTAGAAAATAGTTTGCACTTAAGATTTCAGTGAAAGACTGTTTACAATAATACATTTTTGGAGAAGCATATGCATGAGGACAAAAGAAGCGAACAATCTCTTTCAGAGACTAGTTAGGTAGAAACCGAATAAAAAGAGGGTGAAGCTGTGACTGAAAGACGTAATCGCAGCCTCAGTCTATCAGGATATTGTGTACTTAACACACAAGAGGATCATGAAAAGCCAAAAGAAGCAGCGACTACTTAATTTTCCCGACTAGTAACTAAAGATGAATGATCAACGCAAACAAATCTGCTTTACACATAAATCCAAAGACAGAGTAATTTAGCCAGCAAATCCCAGCAACCTAAGCATCGTCCTAGTGCTCACATAACAACGAAAGACCCTGGATAAAAGATTCCGTCTGCTACAATTCCTAGCAGCTAAATAGACTAGACTCCAATGATTCGAGCTGAAAGTCTGAAACCGAAGGAAACACATACAAACAGGTAACAAAGCATAAGTGTGAGCTGGAACTACCTGTCGATGAGCTTCGGGGAGCGAAAGCCACTGGTCGAAGAGCTTCTGCGTGAATTCGGGTCTCGATTTCAGAACAAACGAAGACATCTCCTGAAGCTGCAACAAATCGGCATCCAGAAAAGCCATGTCTCCGGAAACAACAGCGTCCACCATACTCAAATCTAATCAATCAATCGGAGGCTAAATTTTAACGTGGAGGAGGAAATTTCGAAAGGGGGCAATCGGAGCAAGCGAAAAAAGTGTGAAGAAACCCTAGATCTTAAAGAACGGAAAGAATCTGCTTCCAATAAAAACCTACCTTCTCTCCGATTTAGATTTTTAGAATAAAGTGAATGGGTCTCGAGGAAGTGAAGGGGAATCTAAGAATATTAATTATTTTTCGACCTATCAAAAAAACAAAATATATACGCTCGGAAAATTAGACTGTGTGGTCGGAGAAAAAAAGGATTTTTATTTTTTTGGTTCAAAAATATACGAGTTATGTTTATGTGTGTGATTCGCCATATCTTTTTATCTAAATGTATGATTTCTTTTTAAATTTTGACATCATTTATGGTTTGTTAGGGAAAGAGGAGCTATGAATATGATGATCAGTCGCCCGAATCTTCATCAAAAAAACAGTAACACACATGTTTAGAGTAGTCGGATTCTATAGATAGATCAGCTAAGTTGAGGACATAAACTCATGGTTTCTCAATGTTGCCAAAGGATAAATTTTCACATTTACGAAGAGAACATTCTTCAAGCGTTCGAAAGGATAAATGTGCTGGTAAATATGGCATGTTTGAATCATAGGGCTCATTGGTAGAATAGGACATTGAAATTAAAACCTTCCAAAAAATTACAAGACCAAATCTAATTTCAATTTTTAGAACCGTAGCCGAAGAAACTTTAAACAGAGGGCAAGAGTCTCTCACTTTCAAACAGATCACGAAGCCACAACGACGATCATATGGCAACGAACAACTGAAGACGATAATCATGGGAAAATGAAAAAACTACTTTAACGACTAAATAGTTTATATCATGTTAAAAATAAGAAATTAAAGAAAAATGGAAAAACTATTAAATAGCTAAGTCTTTGGAGTAGTTATGAGTCTTTTAGGAGACTAGTCTTTGAAGTTGATGGATCTTTGGAGTAGTAATGAGTCTTTTAGGGTCGGTATGTGATTTTTGGAATCGATTTTGATATTCGAGTCGTTTTGATCTTTATAATCAATTTGACTTTTTGAAGTAGTTAAATGGCTTTTGGGTTTGATAATGGAAAAATTAATGGAAAAAATAGTATTGGTTGTGTGAAAGCAGATTAAGATTGATAATATTGAATGTTTAGTGATTGAATTAGATTGTTAGTTGATTCAAGTTAAAATGTGGATGAGAGTGACTATTTCTATTAGCTAATCACGTTTTCTTTGCGATGGCATGTGTAAATAAATTAGTAGTTCGGAATACCACACGCAAAATTATAAAAATCATCATCCCGGCTAGCCTTGGGCGTTCGGATATCCGATTAGATTCGGTTCGGATTCATTCAGATTTTTGAATTTTCGGGTTTAAGATTAATTATCCATTCGAATATTTTATAATTCGGGTTCGGTTCGGATCCATTCGGATTCGGTTCGGTTTCGAATATCCGAAAAATCAATAAAATAAAATAAAAATTGGTTAAATTTAAATAAAATTTGGACAAAACTTAACAAATATAACTAAAAACTTCGTATATTTTGGTTATTTTGGGTCTCTCAATCATTTTGGTATAAAAATAACTCATATCTTCAGATTTATAATTATAATTTTTGGTTATCAAGTCTAAATATAATTAATATTTTGGATATATAATTGTATTTCGGATATTTCAGGTGTCTATTCGGTTTTCGGTTCGGTTTGGATTCGATTTCGGTTATTCGGATATAGGAATCTAGGATCCGTTCGGGTATTTTAATGGTTTCGGTTTGGGTTCAGTTCCTCTTTTTTGGATCGGTTTTGGTTAATTTTTTCGGATCCGGATATTATGCCCATGGGCCATGGCTAATCCCGGCTCAAAAAATATCGGGGCCCACGGGCAAAAAAAAAAATTTTGGGAGAAATTTTTTTTTGATCTGGCCCCAAAAAAAAATAATTTAATGTAAAAAAAATTAATATTACCTAGGCTCCGGGTGGTCGCACCTATTGCCCTCCCCATTGAGCCGGCAATGCATCCAAGTATAACTATTTTATGTTTATAAATTCTTGGATTTTTAATCAAACAATATTGAATATAAAAGTTTCATATAACCTAATCTATATATATAAAGAAAGCTTTTCTCTCTTCTCATGCTGCCACCTCAACATCCTAAAAATTTAATACACATACTAAATACATATATTAATTATAAATTTGATTTTAACATTATGAAAAGAATTTGAAAAGACATTATTCATATTCTAAATTAAATCAGAAAATAATAAACTTATATGAATATAGTTCTTTGAAATAATAACAGGTTTAATAAATTTGGTTATCATAATATATTTCAACTTTTATAAATATTTAATTTGGTTAAGTTGTATCGCAAATATTATAAAAACCTAAAATATCAAACAAGTCCTAACAATTAAACAAATAAGTTAAATATGTAACTGAATTCATAAAGCAAAATATAAGTTGGCAAGTTTTACATTTAATAAAGAGACAAATAAATAAAATTTAGTTATACTTAACATAATAATTGCAATTATACATAACTATGAATAAGAGAAAAAGAGCCAAAAAAATTAAGAAACATATTAAAAGTATTTACACAAAAATATAAATTAAGTTTGAAAATTTAAGATCGTTGTGTTTTGTGATATTATTTTTAACAAAAAAAAATAAAAAATAAATGTAACTACAACAGGAGAAGAAAATAAAAGTTTTGTATATGCAAAATATATATCATGTGATGTAAATATATTTCAATTCTAATAATAATTACCATCCATTAATACAATAGTTTTCCCTAGAATTTGAAAAGACATTTACTTAATAGAAGATAGATTATATTGAATTAATCTAAAGAAATTTTAATTTAATAATTTACTTTTATCAGTTTATTTATATAATTTAGAAAAACTATATAATTTAGTGTTTATAAATTATGGATTAGATTTATTCTAAATAAAATCAAACAAATATTGTGACTTCAAACAATCAGTTATATAAGGAAATATTTTTCAACAAAAATAAAAGAAAAATAGATTTAGGAATCACAAAAATATTGCACACATAAATAGGGTTAAAATCATACATGAAACACTCCAAAAATAATAACTTCACATGAAACAAAATTAAAAAAAAATTATTATGCAACTTTAAAATGTAAATATCTTCCCTTTAAAATGTAAATATCTTCGTTTTAAAAAACTCAACTAATTGCATAAAATTGATCACCAAAGAAAATAAAAAGAGGTAAAAATATGTACCATCCAATAAATAAACACATAGATGATCATAAATTAAAAAAAAAACAAAAACAAATACACATATTTTAAGCTGAAAGAGATAATTAAATTAACTACGAGACCAAATAAAATAAAATACCATTAAATTAAAAAAAATATTTACCACGTCCGCGCGGATCACACCATTTGTGATTGAAATTGAAAGTGAAATCTCACCGGCGATGGGGGAAGATATCGGAGAAGACGAGGGTTTTAGAGCAGTGGGTAATGTTTTTTACAGGATAATCCTATTCACAAGAACTCTCTCTCTCTCTAAATATTTGAATTGACGCTCTACCCCATATTTCTTATATTTTTTCAAATTGGCTCATATTATCTAAAATGTTCTCATTAACCTATACATATACGATGATTTTGATAGTAAATTAGTGATAGAAATTAAATCGTTTTTCAAATAAAATTCCAATTATTATGTAGTCACCAACAATGGATCATCGAAAATGAATAATAGTAAATTCTGAACATTTTATTAGTATTCGATTTTAAGTAAAAATAGATAAAAATACAGTGACTTATTTCGGAGTATTTTTTTTTAAATTTCGGAGAATTCGAAATTCACAAAACTAACTTTCCTTTTATTAGTATTCAAAGTAACTTTTGGACTATACAAAATTAACCCTATTTCGAAGTATTTATTTTATTAGTATTCAGTTGGGTTAAAAAATATACAATTCCCTAAACTTTAAAATGACAAAAACTTAACTTTTAAAAACCAACTAATTGAATAAATAGTCAACCAAAAAAAAAAAATTCAAATTGTGGATCACTTACTAAACAAATACATAAATAAACATAAAATTAAGAAAGGAAAAAAAACCTTAACAATAAACAATTCACATTTCTTAAGCTAATAGATCTAGACAAATCCGTTAACAATCATACTAATAAAACTAAAATAATATTATACCAAAAAAATTTTAAACAAAATAGTGTTCACGTCCGCGCGTAGCGCGGATCAAACACACACGATTTCAACTTTTATAAATATTTAATTAGGTTAAGTTGTATCGAAAATATTATAAAAAAACTAAAATATCAAACAATTCCTAACAATTAAACAAATAAGTTAAATATGTAACTAAATTCATAAAGCAAAATATAAATTCCCAAGTTATACATCTAATAAAGAGACAGATAAATAAAATTTAGGTATACTTAACATAATAATTGCAATTATACATAACTATGAAAAAGAGAATAAGAGCCAAAAAAATTAAGAAACATATTAAAAGTATTTACACAAAAATATAAATTAAGTTTGAAAATTTAAGATCGTTGTGTTTTGTGATATTATTTTTAACAACAAATAAATAATCAAATGTAACTACAATAGGAGAAGAAAATAAAAGCTTTGTATATACAAAATATATATCATGTGATGTAAATATATTTCAATTCTCATAATAATTACCATCCATTAATACAATACTTTTTCATAGAATTTGAAAAGATATTTACTTAATAAAAGATAGATGATATTGAATTAATCTAAAGAAATTTTAATTTAATAATTTAGTTTTATCAGTTTATTTATATAGTTTAGAAAAACTATAGAATTTAGTGTTTATAAATTATGAATTATATTTTTTCTATCTAAAATCAAACAAATGTTGTGAATTCAAACAATCAGTTATATATGGAATGGAAATCTTTTTCAACAAAAATAAATAGATTTAGGAATCACAAACATATTGCACACATAAATAGGGTTAAAATCATACATGAAACACTCCAAAAATAATAACTTCACATGAAACAAAATTAAAAAAAAAATATTATGCAACTTTAAAATGTAAATATCTTCCCTTTAAAAAACTCAAATAATTGCATAAAATTGATCACTAAAGAAAAAAAGAGGTAAAAATGTGTACCATCCAATAAATAAACACATAGATGATCATAAAAAAAAACAAAAAAACAAATACCCAGATCTTAATCTGAGAGAGATAATTAAATTAACTACAAGACCAAATAAAATAAAATAAAATACCATTAGATTAAAAAAAATTATTTACCACGTCCGTGCAGATCACACCCTTTATGATTGAAATTGAAAGTGAAATCTCACCGGCGATGGGGGAAGATATCGGAGAAGACGAGGGTTTTAGAGCAGTGGGTAATGTTTTTTTACAGGATAATCCTATTCACAAGAACTCTCTCTCTCTCTCTCTCTAAATATTTGAACCGACGTTCGACCCCATATTTCTTATATTTTTCTAAATCGGCCCATATTATCTCAAATGTTCCCATTAACCTATACATCTATGATGATTTTGATAGTAAATTAGTGATAGAAATTAAATCATTTTTCAAATAAAATTAGATTCATTTTGTAGTCACCAACACTGGATCATCGAAGATGAATAATAGTAAATTCCAAACATTTTATTAGTATTTGGTTTTAGGTAAAAATAGATAAAAATAGAGTGAGTTATTTTGAAGTATTTTTTTTTTTAAGTTCGGAGAATTCTAAATTCACAAAACTAACTTTCCTTTTATTAGTATTCGAAGTAACTTTCGGACTATACAAAACTAACCCTATTTCGAAGTATTTATTTTATTAGTATTCAGTTGGGTTAAAAAGTATACAATTCTCTAAGTTTTAAAATGACAAAAACTTAACTTTTAAAAACCAACTAATTGAATAAATAGTCAACCAAAAAAAAAAAATTCAAATTGTGGATCACTCACTAAACAAATACATAAATAAACATAAAATAAAAAAAAAAAAACTTAAGAATAAACAATCCACATTTCTTAAGCTAATAGAGACAAATCCATTAACAATCATATTAATAAAACTAAAATAATATTATACCAATTTTTAAAAAAACAAAACTGTGTTCACGTTGCGGATCACACACTAGTGATCATATAAAAAAGGCCAATGGTCTAAAATAGCACATTTTACCTTTTATTTTAAATGTTTTTACTTTTGTTTTATTTTAAATAAATGGGAAAAAAACTAGAATGACACTTATAAATTGGTTAAGGACTAGAATAACACATAATAACTGGGAAGGAAAAAGTCTGTTTTTGGCCCATTTTACCCTTATTTTCGCTTGTTAGGAAAACCGTAATTACGAAACTGCCATTACGAAATTATTTCCACGTAAGCAAAAGTTTGAGTTATTTACAAAAATGCCACCGCGTTTTTCAGATTAAGTCTGCACAGACTTGTTATGCAGGCTTGTTATGCAGACTTGTTATGCAGATTTATTTTTCAATGTTGCAGACTTATTAAGTCTGCAAACATCTGCAGACTTGTTATGCAGACTTGTTATGCAGACTTGTTTTGCAGATTTGTTATGCAGACTTATTTTTCAATGTTGCAGACTTATTAAGTCTGCGCACATCTGCAGACTTATTATGCGTGTTGCAGACTTTTCGACGCAGACTTAATGTGCTTTGTTGCAGACTTAATAAGTCTGCACAGACTTGTTTTGATTGCAGACTTATTACGCAGATTTATTCCCTTTGTCGCAGACTTATGTTCATTTGCAGACTTGTTATGCAGACTTATAACAAATCTGCAACTGTTTGTTGCAGACTTAAATGATTTGTTGCAGATTTTTGGAAAATCTGCGACAAGAAGACAAGTCTGCGACACATGAAATGTCTTACTGAAATAACATCGCTTGTCGCAGATTTATTTACAATGTCGCAGATTTAATGCTTAACGTCGCAGACTTATTTGTAAATTGCTTACGTGGCATTAAAAACTGCAGACTTATTAGACTGTGTTGCAGACTTGTTTTCTGACTAGAATAACACTTTGTTTGTCGCAGATTTGTTATGTTATGCAGACTTATTGAATGCGTTGCAGACTTATTCAATTTGTTGGTCGTTGCAGACTTATCCAATGTGTTGCAGACTTATCAAATGTGTTGCAGACTTATCCAATGTGTTGCAGACTTATTCAATGTGTTGCAGACTTATTTTGTTTATTGCAGACTTGTTTTGTTTATTGCAGACTTGTTTGTTCATTGCAGACTTATTTTGTTTTGTTGCAGATGATAGTTACATAATTTAGCCCATTTTAGCATACATTTTAGTTAGCATTTTGTGACTTATTGCATTCATTTCATTGTTTTTGGTATAGTTTGCATCCATTTTAGAGTTAGTGAGTCTTAGGTTAGTTCTTGCATATGTTTGTGTGCTATGGAGTCTTTTAGGTACCATTTGGAGCTTATGGAAGCATTTTGGAGCTTGGAGGAAGATCATGGGGCAAAATAAATCAGTTTGGAGCAAGAGCTATGCCCAAATATCAAGGAAAATGCAGAGGCCATCCGACGTGCTCTAAAGATCGGCTCAGACAAAGATCTTGAGCTCCGATTTAGCTTCGGGAATCTTCATCAAAGTCGTAGATAATCGAGATACCTTTCTAATGGAGGTGGTTTCAAGTCATTCGGAGCAGCCGTTCAAAAGATACGACACATTTAGTGAGCACAGGTCCGTCTGGCATCGATTTGGACTAATGGCAGAAGTCCATCGGTGTGCCTCCAACCGATGCATCTGGCCGATATAGAAGCTGGAAAACAGGAGAAAAATCAGAGTCTCCCATCGGTGCGTGGTATCGGGCAGAGGCCGACTGATATGGTTTCCTCCGGAGCAAAATGCAGAGTCCGTCCAAGGGGACTGAAAGATCGTGTCAGAAGAAGACTTTCCGTTTGGATTTAGCTTTGGAGATCGTCATGAAAGTTATAGGAAATTGAGCTAGCTTTCCAATGGGAGTGGTTTCAGGTCATTCTGACCAGTGGTTAAAGAGATACGACAAATTTACCAAGCGCATGTCCGTCTGACCTGTAAACGGAGCAAAACCAGAAATTCATATCGGCCAGATGTATCGGGCGGACGCCGACCGATGCAACCTGCACGAAACACTTTGTTATTTAAGCCAAAAACCTCATTATTTGGACATATCTCATTTTAACTTGTCAACAAGTCTGCAAGAAGGTTATAATAAGTCTGCAACAAGATTAAAATAAGTCTGCAACAAGGTTATAATAAGTCTGTAATACAATTAACATAAGTCTACATACAAAAGTCTGTGACAAAAGGATCTAAGTACATAAACCAATATAAATAAGTCTGCAATACAGTTAACATAAGTCTATATATCTGGATCTAAGTACATAAACTACGATTGTACATAAACCATTGGTCAAGGAAGGCAATTCTTTCTGTCCAGAATGGGATAGGTACTCGGAGAGACCTCTTCCCTAACAAATGCATGAAGGAGACCATATGCTGCAAAACAAAAGTAAGAAGATAAGTTTGCAACACAACAAATTAAACAAGTCTGCAACAAATTAAACAAGTCTGCAACAAATTAAACAAGTCTGCAACAAATAAAACAAGTCTGCAACACAACAATAAAACAAGTCTGCAACCAATAAAACAAGTCTGCAACAAATAAAACAAGTCTGCAACCAATAAAACAAGTTTGCAACAAATAAAACAAGTATGCAACACAACAATAAAACAAGTCTGCAACAAATAAAACAAGTTTGCAACAAATAAAACAAGTCTGTAACAAATAAAATAAGTCTGCAACAAATAAAACAAGTCTGCAACACAACAATAAAACAAGTCTGCAACAAATAAAACAAGTCTGCAACACAACAATAAAACAAGTCTGCAACAAATAAAACAAGTCTGCAAAAAATAAAACAAGTATGCAACAAAACAATAAAACAAGTCTGCAACAAATAAAACAAGTCTGCAACACAACAATAAAACAAGTATGTAAGGAATAAAACAAGTCTGCAACAAAAAAAAAAACAAGTCTGCAACACAACAATAAAACAAGTATGCAACACATGAAAACAAGTCTGCATCTAAGAGGAAGATGAAAAGACGCGAGAGAGAGAAAAAATAGAAAATGACGGCAACGACAATGATGAACGAGGACGACGAGGACAGTTATGGACGCTGAAAACAAGTCTGCAACACATGAAAACAAGTCTGCAACACATGAAAACAAGTCTGCATCTAAAAGGAAAACGAAAAGTCGCGAGAGAGAGAGAGAGAGAATAGACGATGACGGCGACGACAATGATGAACGAGAACGAGGGCGGCGAGTCGCTGGTTCCGGCGGCTAGGGCGAGGCGAGGCGAGGCGCGGCGAGGGCGAGGCGCGGCGAGGGCGAGGGCGAGCGAGGCGCGGCGAGGCACGATTTTTTTTTTTTTTGGTCTGAATAGATTTAAGGGAGAGAAGGGGTTTTTTTTTAGTTTTATATTTTTATTTTTTTTTCTGTAAAAAATAAATCAAAATGGCAATTCTGTAAATAAAGAACTCAAATAGGGGGTTTCTGTCTTTTAACAAAAGAGTTGTGTTATTCTAGTCAACTCGGTTTCGGGAGTGTTATTCTAGTAATTACATTAAAGATTAGTGTTATTCTGGATAATTTTCTCTAAATAAATTCAAAATGATTCTTCTATTTATACCAAAAAAAAAAAAATCTTGGAATTTGCGAGGCTTCTTTCTATTTTCTTCTGGTTGGTCGATACTTTCCGATTCAAGAATGGTCGTTATATAACTTTTAATATCATTTTTGGTTTTTAATAAGTAGTCTTATTATTTTTCTGTAGTCTCTAGTGTTGTTTTTACGTTATATTTTTTCTATGTCGTAATTGAATACCTTTTAGCTAAAAAAAAAGAAAAAAAAAACGAAATGAGTAAATTAATCAAGCCAGGATAAGCAAGTGGCCACTGTATTGTAAAGACCGGTTTATGCCAAATGTTAGGCCTACCAAATGTATTGTCTCATTTGCTGATTGCCATTCAAATAACGGATGCATATTCCGTGAGCTTCCATAGACTATCACAAGCTGAAAAACACAAGGAAATATTTACAAACTATTGAAATAAAATGATACAAAGTCATCCTGCAGAAAAAAAAGATTATTAGCAAAATAGCAACTCTAAAGTTTTTTTTTTTTTTTTTTTTTTAATAACCGTGGAGATCCCAAAAGTTGTCTAGGCCCAAAGACTAATTTCACTAGACCTTGCATCCGGATATGCATTTGGAAATGCTCCAAATTTAATGCATGGTTAGGTGGTCAAGTGGAGTCGAACCCGGGTTTCAAGGCAAGCATATACTTAACCCCAAAGCACTAAGAGATAGCCACTTGGTTCTCTAAAGAAACTTATGGTAATCATTTTGCCCGAAGAAAGTTATCACTAGTTAATTATCACTAGTTAAGGCATGTGATAAACACATCCAACCCCCAAAAATGTACACCGGCCTCTTCTCACCAACCTCCTCTTGATTTTTGTTTATTAAATTAAAATGTGATACCGATTCCTTGCTGTATTTTATTGAATTTTTGGTCACAGAACTGACACATCTCTTGTTTTTAAACGAATCTATAAAAACTTTCAAAGGTTTTGTCAGCAAAAATAAATTTAAAATTGTCAGATTCAGTAATGGCAACCTCGGGCACAGCTGCTACTTTCAGACCGTCCGTTTCAGCTTCTTCCGAATCGACCCATCTGAGGTCGCCCTTCAAACTCCCCAAATTTTCGTCTCTGCCATCGTCTCGCTCACGGTCGTCCTCGTCGTTCTCTATCTCCTGCACCATCGCCAAGGACCCGACTGTTCGCATGGCCGAGGCGGAGAAGACAAAGGCCGCCGGATCTGATCCGACCCTGTGGCAACGACCCGATTCATTCGGTCGGTTCGGGAAGTTTGGCGGGAAGTACGTCCCTGAAACCCTTATGCACGCCCTCTCCGAGCTCGAAACGGCTTTCTATTCGCTCGCCACCGACGACGATTTTCAGGTAAGTCGACTTATTTTGTTTTGATTTTGTTCGTCAATTTTGATTCCATTATAAATGAATTTTTGCTTTGCGGTTTTCTGATTCAAGCATTGGCATGAGTCGGAAAATGTTTAAAACGGATTTGTTTTTTTTTTCCGATGCTTAATCATATTTTCTTTCAGCAATACTTGCTTCTATGTGATGCAATCTGGAAGCTTCTTACTTCTTTTGTTGTAATGTCTAATTCAGAAACTGTCGATTTCGAATTGGCTCGAAAATAATCTTTTGTTTTGTGATATAAGTGTCATCACAATGATTGGCGAAAAGTTTTGAACTTTTGTTGGATGCGAAATGAAAATCTATAGAACAAACACAAAAGTTTAGGGCACGTGGGTGAAATCGGTTCTGTTTGTCATTTGCCAAAAAAAGGTCTGGAACCAAGATAGTTTCATATGCTCGTAAGCAATACATGCTTCTGCGTGATTCAATCCGGAAGCCTTTTTGGTTATGTCGTTTGTAGGCAGTGGTCTAATTAATGTTTAATGAAACTGTAGAGAGAATTGGCAGGGATCTTGAAAGACTATGTGGGTCGGGAAAGTCCTCTTTACTTCGCTGAGAGGCTCACGGAGCATTACCGCCGAGAAAACGGTGAAGGACCGCTCATATACCTCAAAAGGGAAGACCTGAACCACACCGGGGCTCACAAGATCAACAACGCTGTGGCTCAGGCTCTTCTCGCCAAGCGTTTAGGAAAGAAGAGGATTATTGCTGAGACAGGAGCTGGTCAACACGGTGTAGCCACAGCAACCGTGTGTGCCCGTTTCGGTTTGCAATGTATTATCTACATGGGTGCTCAAGACATGGAGAGACAAGCTCTTAATGTATTTAGGATGCGTCTTCTCGGTGCTGAGGTGATGTGAATTCTATGCATAAACCTCGCAAAGTCGTGTTTCTTTCGAATCGTTATCTAATTATGGTACTTGTAGGTAAGGGCAGTCCACTCTGGAACAGCGACTTTAAAGGACGCGACATCCGAAGCTATAAGGGATTGGGTGACAAATGTGGAGACTACACATTACATATTGGGATCTGTTGCGGGTCCTCATCCTTACCCTATGATGGTCAGAGACTTTCACGCCGTGATTGGTAAAGAAACGAGGAGACAAGCGATGGAGAAATGGGGCGGGAAGCCTGATGTTCTGGTTGCCTGTGTTGGTGGGGGTTCAAATGCTATGGGACTATTCCATGAATTTGTTGATGACTCAGAGGTGCGAATGATTGGTGTGGAAGCTGCTGGATTTGGATTGGACAGCGGCAAACACGCTGCCACATTGACAAAAGGAGAAGTCGGTGTACTCCACGGAGCTATGAGTTACTTGCTGCAAGATGATGATGGTCAAATCATTGAACCGCACTCCATCAGTGCCGGGTAAGAGATTCTTTTCTGTTTAAATCTGGTTTTAGGCCACAATTACCCTTATGTAAAGAGTTGATGTTGAAGCCGGCCAGTTTTGAGTCCGACCCATTTCAGCTCTGATTTGACAATTTGAGCCGTCACTGATTTTAACCAGTGGGCTATGGGCAGCCCGCGGTTAGCCTAGAAAAATAAAAAGAAAATGTCGGGATTAGACCTGAAACAGGCTTGGCTTGGGGTTTTCAAATCCAAAACGGGCGCAGGTCGGCTTTCCAGGGTCGGCCGGACTGACCCGCTGGTTTTCGAACTTCCTAAACATCCATTCTAAAGAGTAAATGTTCATGTTAACAGCTTGGACTACCCTGGAGTCGGACCTGAGCATAGTTTCCTTAAAGACGTGGGACGGGCTGAATATTACAGTGTTACCGATGAAGAAGCCTTAGAAGGTACTTACTTGGCGCATCATTTTCTTTCTCTATATGTGTTTCTTTCACATCTCATGAGAATTTGCATCGTGTTTTCCTGATCTCCGCTTGTAGCGTTCAAGAGAGTGTCTCAGTTGGAGGGAATAATCCCTGCATTGGAGACATCCCATGCATTGGCCCATCTCGAGAAGCTTTGTCCGACATTACCCGATGGAACCAAAGTGGTGTTAAACTTCAGCGGGAGAGGCGATAAGGATGTTCAGACGGCCATCAAGTATCTTGAAGTTTAAAGAGAAGAATACTTTCATTTTCGGACAGTAACATTGTCTTTCATGTAGTTTGTTACTTTTTGCATCTGGTCGGGGAACCCAAAAACAGGAACAGAAGGATTAGGAAGAGAACAAATTTAAAAGAATGTATCCTATAAATAAGAATGTTCTATGGAACGTTTGATGTTCTTCACTTTGCTGATTTTTTCCTTTCATAACTTAATTTGACCAAAAAACATGCATAATAAAACAACTCTAATCGAATATTGAAAAAAAGAAAGCTAGTAGACCGAGAGAGGATCTATCAAAACGCTGAACCAGAATCTATAACAAGAAGAAGAACTAATGATATGATAAATGATCTTACACGATCGATGATCGATCAATGCAATGATCCTCGCAGAGACAGAGAACAACAATATTAAGGGGCTTATTTTACGTTTTCTAGATTAATATCTGCTTTTATTTTTTGGAAATTGAAACTAAAAAAACAACTCAAATACAATCATTAGATTTTAACTAAATAATTACAAAGCTCAGAAGGTTATAAATATGAATAGGCTATAGTTCATTTTTCTTCAATAGGCCGAATATCATAAATGACTTTGGACTTGAAGGTACTAATTTTGTTTCGATAAAACTGTTTGGGTCAAATGGGGAAGGGAACAAAGTAGAGGGGACCAGTGTTGTAATTTTGTGGCGATCGGGGGAGAGAGTTTCAAATCTGAACGCCGAAGATAAATCGCAAGGGATCCCGAAGCTTTTAGAAGCAGCTGTTGTTTCCCAGTTGACGCCTTATCCGACGAAGATGGTCTCCACGAGCAAGATCAAATCCGTTGATTTCTACAGGTCTGTTTCTGTTTGCTTGTGTTTTCGTTTCGCAGATTTCTTCCATCTTGCTTCTCCGACTTCGAATTTCCTCGATCTAGGCAGTGACGGAATTTGTTTTGATAGTTTAGTGGGAATGTAATCTTGGGGAGAGTATCTACATTCTGTGGATTTTCATGCTGATTACTGGTAGGGTTTAGCTGTGAAGAGGCGATCCTGAAGTTGTAGGTTTTGCTTCTCCGTGTAAGAGCATTGTCATTTGATCTTAGTGAAATTGGACTGTTGAAGTGTATTAATGGGGTTTAAGATGGTCACTGTTCACTTCTGTTTCGGTTCTTGTTGCTAAGTTTAGATTATGGTATCAAAGTCCCATAGCATCTGAGATTTTTGATTCTAGGCTAGAGAATAATTTATATATTTGTTCTATTGGCATTTCCAGGAAAATCCCTAGGGATTTGACAGAGGCGACTCTGTCTGGAGCTGGATTGTCCATTGTAGCAGCCCTCTCTATGCTATTTTTATTTGGAATGGTAAGTTTCAAGCTCACTGGACTTTCTGATATTATGACATTCTGTGGCGGTTTTTTCAAGTGTTATGTTCAAATACCGACGTCACTGATGTTTACAAGTATCATTTCGTTGCTAATCTCGATAAATGCTCAGTTTTGACTTCGTAAGTTTCATATTACAGGAATTGAATAATTATTTGGCTGTCAGCACTACAACGTCCATCATTGTTGACAGGAGCTCTGATGGAGACTTCTTGCGCATAGATTTTAACATAAGGTACATTACACTCGATTTTGTTTTTAAACACAAGCGTCTTATAGTTTCAATTTTTTTAAAAACAAGTTAAAGAGTGTATAAACGTTACTCTACTGTATTCTAGAACGTTGATTTATCCTGCGCACCCATTTTTTGTTGAGTGCATACCTTCTACCTTCAGAAATGTCATATGTGTGGCCCAATCAAAGTCATGCAAAATTCATCGTCTATCTGATTGCTAACTAGATACAGATTCTCTTTTTTTTGGCAGCTTCCCATCACTTTCATGTGAATTCGCATCTGTCGATGTCAGTGACGTATTAGGAACTGTAAGTTCATTTCAAGTCTCTATTTTATGAAATTTTTTTGCGCATGGCAATTCTTGTTTTTAAAAGAATTTAAATATCTGCTGTGTGCGTTGAAAAGTTTGGATTGCACAATATTTTCTTGGAGTGAAATCCAAAATGCCACCGTAATTGTGAAAGATAGTCTATTGTATATGTGGGGTTTGAAAATAGTGTTATTCTTTCTGAACATCTGTCCATCTGGTCACTCAATATTTTCGGTTGTTCTCTCTCCTGATTTTGCTAACTTTTGTTTTCAGAACAGGCTAAATGTAACAAAGACTATTCGGAAGTTTTCTATTGATTCGAATTTGAGACCCACTGGTTCTGAGTTTCACTCCGGGGAAGTTTTATCGCTCATTAATCATGGAGATGGTGAAGCTGGTGAAGAATTAGTTGAAGATTCTGTATCACTTACTGGCCGCAACTTTGACACATTTTTACATCAGTAAGGAGTTTAAGTCCGTGTTGCACATTCCGTACATAGATGCAAGAATGCTATGAATATTTCCTAGGACGTTCTTGTTTTTTGCTTCTGGTGACAACATATGAATCACACATTTTGCAGATTTCCAATCTCGGTTGTTAATTTCTATGCTCCATGGTGCTATTGGTGTAATCTCCTGGTAAACCTCGTATCTTGTGTTTTTTGTCTCTTTTATATTCTAGATGTCACAGCATATTTTCCATCCAGAACCACGTTGTGCTGCCTGTTGGCAAGGGTCATATTAGCGTTCTTACTATAGGAGATCCTACATGTTTGGTGCCTAAGGCGCGTGTAGAGTGCAATTTACTGCTACCAAGTCAATCTTTCCTGAGAATGCTCTTTGGCTGTAGTCGTAATAATTTCCTCATGGAAAGACTAGACTTATCTAAGGATCAACCTGAGGTCGAATATCAAACTTATAAAGTAGAGTAGTTTTGAGGTTGAATAATTTATGCACAGTAAAGTGGTAATTTTGCTGTTCTTACTCGAAGACTATAACTTTAGTCTCCATTGTCAGAAACCATCATGGGAGAAAGCAGCAAAACAAATAAAAGAGAGGTATTCCATAATTCTCTCTTTAGATAAAGATTCTTGTGATAATATTTTGTCTTATACGTTTCTTGTTTTTGGTAGATATGATCCAGAGATGGACGGACGTGTCATTTTGGCAAAAGTTGACTGCACTAAAGAAGCTGATCTCTGTCGGAGGTATAGTCTATCATATTTGATCTGGTTTTCCATTTTGACTTCTAAAGTTAGGAAACTTAACTAATTTCGCCTACAGTGCAAAAAGTAATATCCATAGCTTCTTCAGTGTGCATAATATTTCCAAGAGAAGCTATATTAGACTCCTTTCCACTGAATACGTCATTTGAATTTATGCAAAAAATGGAATTGAAATTGAAAGGTCTCCAGGAGCATGGGCTAGTATGTGCCCATGCTCCTGGAGACCTTTTTATTTGTTGGAGATTCATGTGGGATTATACGAGATGTCTTTAACTCATTTCTCTGTAAATAAGGTCTAAGATGCATTTTCTATTCGTAACTAAAGGGAGGAATAGTCAGTTACTTTATAAGTTTGTATTGGCTTCTTATAAATGATTTGTTTTTTATGTAAAATATTACATGCACCTCTTTAAAAGAAAGTTATGGTTGAACCAAAGAGAGACATACCATACATAGGTTAAGGACTTCCTTTAGGATTCCATTTGCTATAGCATAAAGGATTCTCTGTAATCTTATACCAGCTTTAAGGTATAATACTATAATTTATGCTCACTCTGCAAATGATCTCCAGGAATCACATACAAGGGTATCCATCCATTCGAATTTTCCGCAAAGGCAGTGATCTTAGGTAAGAGAACGTAACTCCTAGTTTGCTTGTTAATATAATGCATGACCATCATTTGCTCGATTCTCCTAAAACTCTCTTTTCTCTAATTTTCTTTCCTCTGCTTGATTCTCTTGCTTAATAGGGATGACAATGCACACCACGATCATGAATCGTACTATGGAGATCGTGATACAGAAAGCTTAGTGAAGGTAGTTGTTCTAGGTTTCTCTTAACATCTTTTCTGTGCCCTTTTAAAAAGTTAGACAAGCATTTGTAGCTTATTTCTAAATATTTTGCGTTCTCCTATAGATGGTGATAGGTCTGGTCGAACCAATTCATCTAGATCCCCAAAGACTAGCATTGGAGGACAAATCAGACAATGCATCGAGAACTTTAAAAAAGGCACCTTCTACAGGAGGGTGCCGAATTGAAGGATACATGCGTGTAAAGAAGGTATGCATTTGATTGGGAGAAATTACTCTTGCTTTGTCCGTTTGCCCTTTTAAATAGCTTAAAAACTTAACTAGTTACTTTCCTATGGCCTTTGCAGGTTCCAGGCAACCTAATGGTTTCAGCTCGCTCAGGATCTCATTCCTTTGATTCTTCTCAGATGAATATGTCCCATGTTGTTAACCATCTTTCATTTGGGCGGAGGATCTTGCCTCAGACATTTGCTGATTTAAAGCGCTTGTCACCGTATCTTGGCCGAAGCCATGACCGTTTAGACGGCCGCCCCTTCATAAACCAACGTGATCTCGGCCCTAATGTTACCGTAAGTTTGTATAACTCAGAAAAAATACTATTAAAATCATCTAATTATGCTTGTTAGCATGCGTTAAGGTGTTGTTTTCATGGACAGATCGAGCATTATCTTCAAATAGTAAAGACAGAGGTAGTGAAAAGCAATGGACATGCATTGATTGAGGAGTATGAGTACACAGCACATAGCAGCGTTGCTCATAGTTACTATTTACCAGTCGCCAAGTTTCACTTCGAGCTCTCACCAATGCAGGTAGGCTTCAACATTCTTTTTGCTGCCTACTCATGTTTGTTGCACAGATTCGGGATGGAATGGTGATCCAAAAGCCTGCGGGCTGGCCCGACCCGACCCGGGAAAGTTGGCCCTCGGGCAGGCCCGTTCTGCATTTGAGAAAAATCAGGGCTGGCACCGGCACAGCCTGTCTAGCTTCCAAGTCCATTAGGGCCGAACAGACCGGGCAGAACCCGCCATTTAGTCTTTGTATTTTTTCAGGTTGACCGTGCGGGCTGGTGCGTAGATGGACAACAACCCTAGTCTCTGCTCACCTTCTTATTCTTTCTTGTTTGCAGGTTCTCATAACAGAAAACTCCAAGTCCTTCTCACACTTCATCACCAATGTATGCGCCATTATCGGTGGTGTCTTCACGGTAAGTATAGAGAGAGAACTTAGAAGCCTCTTCTTCTTCTTATAATCCAGCAACACATCCCGTATGACTTGTGTTTTTCCTTCTTTTCAGGTGGCCGGAATCTTGGATTCTATTCTCCACCAGACGATGACACTGATGAAAAAGATTGAACTTGGTAAAAACTTTTGAAGCTTTTCGTAAGGGTTCATTTCGTTTAGTCCGGAATTTTTGTTATATTTACACAACCAGATGAGACAAAATATCCAGTTATATATTCGGAAAATGTTATCCTTTTATATGTTCAAGTATTATCGATAGATGATATATCTCTTCAAGTCTTTGGGCGTTTTTTCACCTTTTGTCGCCGGCAAAAACTTTCCAACATTACAGTGCACAGCACTCACCAGCCTTCTCCACTATCTCAATTAAAGCCTCTTCTTTGGCACTCGGTTGATTTATTCGGATCCTCTTTATATCAGGGCCATTCACTAAAGCCTAAATGATAAGAAAATAATTGGGAGGAATACATTTAGACAACACCGTTTTGATGCTTTGCCATATTGATTAGACTGTCGTCGTCGAGACAGATTACGGAAACTTATCTCTACATTTTTTTACATTAACCGATGAGATTAAAATCATGAGTTCAAGACATTTCACTATTTTTTATAGTTAACGAGGGAGAATGAAATATGTTTATCACTATTTCAGACAAACCGGCTGCTCCCGAAGGGACCAGATATCGTAATGACTTAAACAGGGGAATTTACTACCCATAACATCATCTTTAAAGTTGCAAAATTAACAAAATCAAATGAAGACGTAATAAGAAAGCAAAAGGACCTTTAGTAATGAGAGTAAGATCAAATAACAACCCAAGTTTTCCAAACAAGGTTTCAAACATGAAACTAACATCCGATAATGATGTTGAGATTCGCAAAAACACTAATTTGCCAACCCAAAATAAATAAAAAACAGAATTGCAGGTAATATTCAATTTGATCAGGCAGTGATCTCCTTTTTGAGTTTTGCAAGCTCTTGCCTGACAACACCAGATTTCTGCAAACAACCAACAAGCAAATTAACATTTCAGCTCAACATACGCAGATCATAGAGTTTTTCAAGGTCTGACAATTTTAACACACTGACCTTGATTTTGGCCAACATGATCTTGAACCTATCAAAATCATTGAGGCTAGCCCTACGCTTCTGCACGATAAGCTTCCTTCCCCATGAGCTTTTCTCCCACTTGTTCTTCACGTCTGCAAAACTTCCCGGATTAGATGGGAACACTTACAAAATCCAACATTACAGTGAACAGCAGCACTCACCAGCCTTTTCCATTGCCTCGATTAAAGCCTTCTTCTTTGGCACTCGGTTGATCTCAATCACGATATCTGTAAGAGACAACCTCTTGAAATTCATCTGGATCCTCTCCATATCAGGGGCGTCTACTAATGCCTAAATGACAAAGAACAAAATCAGCATTCTATAAGAACATCTAAAGATTAAGCCTTGTGAAACCAGAATACACAGTACAAACATAGACAGCAAGCTTATAGCACCAACTCAAAGTCATCAAGGAAAGGTAATGGCTTTATTGTATGTATCAGCAAATCAACTAGCTCCAAGCACATATTGATGGTTCAAATTCACAAGAAATAGATAAGATCTCCATAATGTATGAATAAAATCAACTGACCCTGTTCTGGTCAACGACGTCGACTATTACGACGAGCTTGCCATGATCCTTTCCGTAGTTCACAAGAGCCACTCTCCCAATCTCCACGTACCTCTTGAAAACCTGAACAAACATGAAATCTCACAACCTTAGTCGATGTTTAAAACATAAACGCCACTTGATTGTAGACATCGAAACACCAATCCCTCAAAAAATATCAAGAAGAAAGAAACCAGAAATGTATATCTCACCATTTTCGCCGCCGGTAGCTTGGAAGGTCGAGTGAAGAAACAACAGCTGAAGCGTCTGGTTTTCGCTGAAGAGACTATTTATATATACCAGAATTTTAGGGTTTTCTATTTTGGGCCTTAACTTCTTATACCCAAAAGGCCGATATATGAGCCTTTTCAATAAACCTCGTTTAAATTGGGTATCTGGTTGGGCCCATACGAGACAAGAGTCCACCGTCCTCGTCGAGACTCGCAGCTTGCTCCGGTGAGGCAGGCATTCTCGTAATTTTTATCAATGGTTTTTGAGTGACAGTAAAAACGAAAATCCAAAAGAGATTGAAAATGAAAGTGTGGTTTTTTTTGTTCCCGAGAAATGATGAAGGAAGTTGCGTAATTTGCGGCAACGAAAGCAAAGTCGTGTAATGTGAGCAGCTCGAGCTCGTCGTCATCAGGAAAAGACCGAACGAGAGAAGAAACTTAATACTCGACGACCGACCAACCCAAGAAGCTGGCTGGGTCCCCCATCAATTCTCGACCTTTTTTTTCCCCGACGAATTAAATAAAGTTTCTTCATTTATCGTCGATCAATCTTTTGAGTATTGAGGGGATCCCGATCCAGTGTTTTGGTTTCTGTTTTTATTTTGTCTTTCGCAGGATTTTTCCTTGATTTTTATTTTTTTTTTGGTTTTCCCGGGAAAAATTGGTTGGAATTTCAAAGATGTGGGGAGCCGCAGCTGAGCCAGCAGATTCTTACTACCAAGTCCGTCCCGAGTGCACCGATGTACCCAAGACCAGATTCAAAATCAAGGTTACGTCTTTCGTTTCCATTCATCTTCGGATCTTGCTTTTTTTCTTTTCTTATATTGGCTTCTTCATTGTGTGTCGTGTCTATTAACAACACGATCATTACGGACACGATTCCAGATTATTTATGTTGCATCGTCTCTCTTGTTGATTCTGTAGTTTCTTCGTGTTCGGGTACATGTGATCGATTGCCTCCTTGGATTCCAAGTTCAGGCATTAATGTTGATATATCTGTTTCCTAATGAGGACATATTGATCTTGGGGGCTGTTAGGTTCTCGCATCTATTATTGATCATTTCTCAGTAGCATCATCACATGATTGTGTTTAGAGAAGGCACACCAAATGCTTGATTGTCTCTTTTTCCTGAAAGAATATTTAAAATCTTGAGATGATTCAACTTCTTCTGACTCCAGAACTTCAAGTCTCTGATGAATATATTTCAAGATGCAGAGTCCATTAGCTGTAAATGTCATGGCATACAACAGTATTTGGGAAGATACATAAGTCACAGATTGAATTAGTTTCTTCGGATGAACCTTAACATTACAAGCCAGAAAAGCCTGTATCATTCCATTTCTTGCAGTCATAATTATATAATGAGTAACTGCATCATGTTGAGGCCAGGAAGTTTTTGCTAACGTTGCTGACAATACTTGGTCATCTTTCTTATGCTTGTGCAGCCTGGTAAAACTCTAAGTGTGAGAAAATGGCAGGCTGCATTTATCCAAGAAGGGTCTCTCGATATTGGCAAGACTCTAAGACGAATCCGAAGAGGGGTATGTTACTTTAGAAAAGTCTTTGGGAAGACTGATTTATTATTTGAGTTGCTCTGAATCTCTGAAATTCTTGCTACTCTATTTCCGTTCCAATCGATCTGTAGGGAATCCATCCATCAATTAGAGGCGAAGTATGGGAATTCCTACTTGGCTGTTATGACCCAATGAGCACATTCGAGGAAAGAGAGCAAACCCGACAACGCAGAAGGTATACATTTTTGTCGTCATTTCCTCTATATATATCGCATCTGGCATGGTTACATGGTTTTCTCTATTCTTTCACCCATATAAATAACAAATGCTGTTTCGTCGATCCTATTTTGCTTGCATTTGCTTTTATTTATGTGTTGATATCTCCTTCAGGTTGCAGTATGCTTCTTGGAAGGAGGAGTGTAAGCAAATGTTTCCTGTGATTGGAAGTGGAAGATTTACGACTGCGCCTGTAATTGCTGAAAACGGTCAACCCAACCATGATCCTCTTGTACTTCAAGAACTAAATTTAGGTAAAATCTTGCCTTCCCATAACGGAATTTTCTAATATTGAACTCTACAAAGACTTGTAATAGGCATTTGGGTCTCTCAGGTACAAACTCAAATGGTTCAGATTTCTTCAAAGAGCTCACAAGTCGTGGACCTCTCGATAAGAAAGTTATTCAATGGCTGCTAACACTTCACCAGATAGGTTAGTGGACTGGTCATGGCTTCATCTATCTTCAGCTAGAATAATAAACTGAATATCCGCCTATTGACCCAGTTGCTTAATTTATATTTCAGGTCTTGATGTGAACCGTACAGACAGGACCTTGGTATTTTATGAGAAAAAGGAGAATTTGTCAAAGCTCTGGGATATTCTGTCTGTTTACGCCTGGATAGACAAAGATGTCGGGTATTGCCAAGGTATAGCCGAATGATATATATCATTGTATCCATTGTTCGAAAACAAGTTTTACTTGACAAATTCTGATCTATGCTGCTGCTCTGATAAGGAATGAGTGAGCTTTGCTCCCCAATGATTATTCTTCTTGACGATGAAGCTGATTCCTTTTGGTGTTTTGAGCGGCTTATGCGTCGATTGGTACTTACCTTACACCTAATTTCTATGCATTTGTGTGTTTTGTATGGACTGTGTACATCTTTTTCTCTGCAATCAGGTTGTATTAAACGTGTTTTCTTTTTTCGAATTGAAAAGCGAGGAAATTTCCGCAGCACCGGTAGATCTGTTGGAGTTGAAGCTCAACTTACTCATTTGTCTTCAATTACTCAGATTATTGATCCCAAACTTCACCAACATTTAGGTACTACTACTACTACAGTTTCTTTGCCTCTATATATATTCATGGGTTAATCGAGCTCGGGGTCTTCAAATGCAGATAAACTGGGTGGAGGTGACTATCTCTTTGCGATTCGGATGCTAATGGTTCAATTCCGAAGAGAATTCTCGTTTTGTGACTCTCTGTTCCTTTGGGAGGTAATGATTCTTGTGTCTCACTCTCTCTTATACATATAGTCTTCTTCTTCATCCTTGGATTGATATTCCCATAGATGATGTGGGCCCTCGAGTACGACCCCAATCTCTTTTACATATATGAGGCGCATCAATGCGGGAGTGAGAAAACCGAAGGGTCCAATAGTAAACCGAAGTCAATTAACCAATGCGGAAAGTATGAAAGGCAAAACATGAGGAATGGAGGAAAAAGCGCGGAAGGTCCTTTGCCTATATCGGTTTTCCTAGTGGCCAGTGTCTTGAAAGACAAGAGTTCTAAGCTAATGACTGAAGCTCGTGGACTCGACGACGTTGTTAAGGTTAAACATACGTCTTTCTTTTAACTTTTTTTTATTCTGGTGAATCATTCCTCATCCCATTTCCTTATGATGTCCCTAGATACTCAACGACATGACTGGAAACTTGGATGCTAAGAAAACATGTTCTGGAGCCATAAAGATTCACAAGAAATATCTAAGAAAGGTTATTTCTAAGTTTCTTTCATCTGTCTGGGTATGTGTGTCTCTCTCTCAGACAAAAAATAACCTGAAAGTCTACCTTCTGTTGTCTTCTCTCTTATTGCAGGCTAAGAAATAGCATTGGCGAACAATCCATGATTCTCCGGAAGTTTATCCTTTTTTTTTTTGTTTTTTTGATATTTTCACAGTTTGATACAAACAGATCTGGCGAGAGAAACCGACAGTCAAATGTTCTTCTATCGTCTTTTCCAACGATTCCTTGGGTGGAAAGTAATCTGGAAGAATCTTGGAGCCTTGAATTACTCCCTAACATATACATATACACACACACACACAAAAAAAAAAAACATAATTTGTAAGCTGTTCATAAAAGTTGATGTATACGAACAAACATGATGTGTTTTTTTTTTATAATTTACCAAAGAGGAAAATAAAGAAGGAAAGAGACTGTTTTTAAATTCACAATGCTTATTTTCTGTTCTACAAAGACGAAATATTTGAAATTTGGAGTAAAAAAGTGTTTCGGATCTTCTAGACCAAAGCAAAATTTGCAGTAAAGGGCAAGAGTGAATTAAGTGAGAATCAATCTGCATTAGTTCATTTTGATTATGGATACAAGTTTCTTGGATCAAACAAAACTTTGAATAGAGAGATATATAAACGTTATCTTCAAGTTCCTTGATCATGGGCTAAACAGAAAGCAAGTTACATAATTAACTAAGGCACCTAAAGACCGCTTAAAACCGATCCGTGATCGCAAGAAATGTTGTGACCAGGAGGAGAATCGAGGGCAAGAATGGGATACCGGATAGTCTCTTCCCAGAACTCTTTTTGGGGAAATACTTAGGAAGCTCACATTCTTCTCCATTGAAGAAAACTCTCTTAGGGAAACCATCTCCTCGTGGGATATTCAAACTCCCCAAATTCTTCTTTTTAAACGATATAACCGACTGCATTTTCCCGGGAACCTGCGGGTCTCTAGCAGGGTTCGACCCGTTTGTGAGACCGATCAAGTAGTTCATACCGCGAAGTCCTTGGAAGAAAATGGTCTGGTTCTTAGGTGGAACTCTTGTCCCATTAAAGGAGTAAACGTTCTCATACCCTAAACCAGCTTTGCCCATATCCACAGCCGCAAACCAATCTTCCACTGCATTGTTTCCCCAATTAAACAACGTTACCCGCGCGGACCATCCATCACTGTAATCCGAGTTAACATGCCAGTTTAAGCTGATTCCGCAGTTGTCAGGACAAGGAAGCTTCTTTGGAACAGCCATATGTTTCTGCTTTGCCCATACTTTTGCCTTGATAGTCCGGTTATCAAACGGTACCAAAAGCGTGTCGGGAGGGAGGAGAAGCGGCCGGGCATTGGCGTTGCAGGTGTCGGTATCGATATCCCCACAACCGCAGGCACAAGTGTTGCAAGGAATGGCTGAGTCGTTGTAGAAGGCTGAGTAAGAGACGCAGCAACGAGCAGCTTGTGGTTTAGGCTTCGTTATGTTGCAGACGACTTGCCAGCTGGCGACTGCGTAGGTGGTGGCTTGGAGACCGCTCGGGTCAGGGAACGAGGTCGCATCTACCCGTATAGGTGGTCCGCATTTGTACTGCGGATTCACTATACCGTCGATTTTCCAGTTCTGAGGAGGAAAGAATGCTGTCCTGTTCTGATCAGGTGGCACCTTGTATACCTAAACCAAACACACCAAAACCGGTTTATACATCCTAGGATTTTGTTATGTCTTGTTAGATTAAACACACCAAACACTATAAATGGTTTGTCTTGAGGGGCAAACCTGTAACTGGAAAATGGCTCTGGATTTAGAGGGATCCATGAGATCAGGCAAGAGAGTGCCATTCTTGCAGCAGAAAGGCAATTTCCCGGTTAGATTATCGTCTTTACGCTCAGCCGGTAGATCTTTGATAATCGGTTTCTTCTGGCAAGTAGCGACCTGAGAGAAATCGAGATCCCCGTAGAACTGTCCCGCCTTGCTGTGTAAGCATTCTGATGGGTTCTTCTCGGCCGCATAGGCTCCACGCATCGAGTAGATGAACTCGCCTCGCATCCACTCCCATGTCAAGTTCCAGTGGTCTAACCGTCCCAACGGACTATTGTTGTCTATAGTTACCTGTCCAAAACATATCTTTTTCAATATATATGAATCACTCTAGGTTAATTATATCGATAGAACTGATGGATCCCGTGACTCGCCTGCGCCATGTAGTTGCTCGTGAAGGTTTGAAGAACATCATAGACTATATTCAGGTCCCCGTGTTGTCTAGGCATGAACTTGGTTTTCGCTTTTGCTTTAGCTTTTGACTTTGGGTTCCTCTTGCAGCAAACTTGCATCGTACCGCCTGACCCAAAAACAAGGCAGAAAGAATCAAAAACCGATCATTTCTTCCGTAACAAGAAACTATCCTATGAATAGGGTATCGTTACCTTTAGAAGTAGCAGCAGGGCATTCCCATCCGTCGTTTGTGAGCTTGATCGTTTTCGGCATTGGCGTAGCCGTACCCTTACCGCCGAAAAGCGTTCCGGTTATCTCGATATTGGTCGAGATCTGAGTGGAATCACCAGCTGTTTCGATCGAGGTCTTTAGATCTGTATTCGGAGACCCAATGAACGTTGTCCCGTTGCTTGCGTCGTAAGGAAACTCACCGTCCGATGAGACAGCTCCCGTTGCGGAAACAATGATCTCTCTGTGGTGAAACCCTACGAACATTTGCCAACCTTTGACCTCTTCGATCCCCGTGTTCACGATCATGGCCGTTGCTTTGAACGACCAGGCTTGAGCCGTCGCGTTGTTGGTACGAGGATATAACTTTTCGCGGCCGCCGGAACTGTAAGACATGTAAACTCCGTTGCAACGGAGCAGACCTGGCGGAGGAGTGTCCTTATTCGGAGCATCGTCGCCGTAGTCTTGAGCCAGAGATAATGTCGGAAACAGAAGATTGATAAGAGGTAATAGAAGGAGAACTAGGTTTAAATGAACGTAACGTATCTTCATCCCTACCGTGTTTCCTAAGTTTCTTAGGAGCAAGAAAGAGAAAAGAGAGAAGAAGAAGAAGAGAGATGATGAAAAAGCTTAAGCGAATTAGGGAGGCAGAGCATAACGGTTTCTCTTCCTCTAGTTTTCCCCTGCTTCTCCGGAGAAACAGAGATAACACAAAAGGAAATAAAAGGGGGAAAAAATGTAAATTAATATCACACTAATGTCAAATTTGGTTGAACCGGACCTGAACAACCAAAACCCCAATTTGAAACCGAACCAGTTGGAAAAAATTGTTTGAAGTTTGAAAATCTTTCAAGTTAAGGATATATATTTTGCTGAGAAAAAATCGACTGTAAACTGACATTAAAATTGTATCCATCCAAATCTAACAAAGATTTATTTCATTTGTTATTTTGTTTACAATGTCAATTTGTATGGATCAAACCAGGATTTTCTTAATACAAATCTGAAACACTTTTACTGGTTGAGCTTATCTCTCACATACTATTTTGTTTTCTATATTTTTAAAATAAATAACTTGATTAGACATCAAATGTACACACACACACAGTCACTGAGTCTGAAATTGATACATGGATCCAATTTTCCTCAAAATATTCATAACAAAACTTGTGTAAGAAAATTTTACAAACATTCCGCTTTATTATAAAACGCTAACTCCTTACTTTGTCACCAAACTGATTTCTAGATAAATCAAAATCCCTTAGAAAAGATAAGCAACCATGATCTCAGACAAGAACTTTTGTAAAAAATCTCCTATACTTGAACTAATTTTAGTCAGTCTCGTTTATATTAGTACCGAAACAAACAATTTGATACAAAAATATATTATATATTTTAATGTACTGCATTTGGATGGATGATCAGAACAAGATGGTCTATGTATGACCAAACACCAGCAAGTTGCAGCGAGTCCCTAAGGCTTTTGAAACTCTTGTTTTTCGACAAAAAGGTTTTTAACCAGGAAAACTGCAAATAAGCTACTAAGAAACCAAGACCTCTTCCATGCCACTGATTTCTTCAGTCAGTTGTTGTTGTACTTTGGGCTCCAAGTCGATGAACTGGTTTGACTTGCTTGCTAGATGTGAGATACTAACTCTTCCTTGACGTTTGATGTAATCCGCCACCGCATTCATCTCTTCCATTGATATGTAAATGTATTTTCCTCTATCATCCATAACCCCCGAGAGCCGCCCTGAATAAAAAGAGAAGGCGCTCAGATCTTTGGAGTCCCACTACGGTTTCACATGTATACACAATCATCAATGTCTCATCTGCTTTGCTTCAGGTTTATTATACCCATAATAAATCACAGACTGCCAGACGAATGCTATTTTTATGATTGGATAGAGAGAAAAATACCAATGCTCTCTAAAGAGGCGATCCTGTTGATGCATTCCTACAAAAACAAACATTTGAATAAGAACTTGAAAACAATGACAAAAAAGTATTCATTTGTTTTCCACACATAGAATATGTAGCCAGATGATACCTGAGTTCGTAGATTAAATTCTGCGGCAAGATCTTCAAGTGGAACACATTTCTGTTTCTGCAATCACATCACACAGTAAAAGGAAGGCTCAACATTTTCTGCACACTGATATGGGATGAGACACCATTTGTATCTATACTTCATTGTTTGTTTGTTACTATTCGCAGAATGACAATTAGAATGGAAGATCGGAAAGTGTTTGGTTATAAAGATATACCTTTATGTATTCAACAAATTCTGAAAGCAAATCTTGATTTCCACCCTGCACTTCCTCTGTCGTACCTTCAGCATCAACTGAGAATTCCCCTTTCCATTTGTCAAACTCTAACGCAGCTGCCTCTTCTTCCTTGGCTTGTCGTGCTATTTCTTCTTCTTCCTACAAAACAATGCGCAATTAGCCAAATTCAGTATTCCTAAAGCAGGATGCATAAACAGAACGAAACTTTGAGATAGATTATTTGACCCCACCAACTTCCGCTCCTCTGCCTCGCGCTCTTCATCCTTCTTCCTCCGCATTTCTGCATACCAATCTTGTTTTGTACTCCTTGACTCGCGTGTCGCTTCTTCAGCCTTTACCAGACAATATGAGCAGATTTTGATCAGGAAAGTCTTGGCAACAAAATTATGTACTATTCTGATCCCAGGAACACTGCTCTATCCTTAAGCTACAATCTAAAAACTTTCACAGTTGGGACTGTAAGCAGTCAACTAATATTCCTAGAAATTCTCATCCTAAAACCTGCTAGAATTTGTGATAGAATATTAGAAGAATTCATGGCAAAAGAGATTGTTAGCCACCTGTCTTTGTGCTTCTCGTTCTTGTCGCTTCTTCTCTTTCTTCTTTGATGCTCTGGCTTGATTTCCACCGGCTTCATCTTCATCTTCATCTTCATCTTCACTCCCACTGATGTTTTCTGTGATCACATTTACACAGATAATTATTCCAAGGCCGCCAGTAGTTCATTTTCTAACCCACTCCATATTCTGGTTTCGACTTCTCTCTCGCAGGCAAAAGTAAACTCTAAACCAATTTACATAAGGTTGTCGTCTCCAACTAGAAAGTAGCAGAAACTAGATATCCATCTGAAAACCATATCTTTGAATTGATACGGTATATACTTTGAAAAACCAAAAATTTTCCGAATCTGGAGGCTTAACATCCAGTTGATGCAGCTAAATAAACACATTGAATCTAGAGAGAATTTGATATTAAAAATTACGTACAAGAGACACAGAATACCAACCTTGAACGTTGGATGATGAGGAGCTAGCACCAGAAGCTGCAGGTCTCCGACGCATTCTACGCCCACCAGTAGCACGTACCACGTTTTCACGCGGCTGAACCTTAGAGAATTTCACGCCAACAACAGGTCAGGACCAATAATTCATAGATCAAAAAGATTCCAATCGAAATTATACCTGTGGCGGTTCTGCATCTTCCTCCCGTGATCTACCATCTATCCGACGTTTCCACAAGAACAAAGGAATCACCGCTGCTATGAGAATCATGGAGACAATCAGAGCGAAAATCTCCTCCATCTCTTACCTGCGATCGAATATAGCCGAAAAGGGGTTTTGAGGGAAGTGTATAGAAAACCAAACTAGGATCATGAGATTGAAAGAGGATCGATTCAGATGATTTTCCACAACCTAATTGCCCAAATACAATTTCGTTTTGCAGAGCTCCACTTGGAAGATGACGACTCGATAGAGAAGACAAGCGACGGGGTTAATTTCCTTCCTTGGTTACGTATGACTTCGAAACCCTCTGGACCCCTCGGAGTCTTCCAAGACCTCTCTGGTCAAATTTTGTATAAAATAATTAAGAAAATGATCCATCATTTCATGATTTGGATTTCAGAAAGCAAGAGTAAAACTGCATGACATACGTCTGATATTCAGAGAAGAGAGCAAGTTAATGGGAGAAATCTTAACAATCTCATATTACAGAAGCATTTACGCCAAGGAAACAACCAAAGTATCTTAGTATCATACCAAAGCCAAATCGGAAAAACAACAAGAGGTCAAAGAGGAAGGGGAAGAAATGTTTTGGAACTGGAGGATAACAGTAATATTCCACTAGAGCAGTAAATCAAACAGCCTAGGGGAATTGCAACAGAAGCGACTCAGAAACCATGGATCTTGATGTTATCCTTCTTCACAAGGCCAGCCTGTTCCATGAAACGTAAAAGGGGAAATTAGATCAAGCAACAATCTTTTAGTTAATTGCTTCGTCAAGGAGTGTGATTTTTACCTGGACTAGGAACGTGGAGACGTTCTTCCTCTGGTCACCTTGAAGCTGAATAACCTACACATTCACACAGAGAACACATATATAAAGGGACAACACATATATAAAGGACAAAGCCAACTATTCAAATGGTAATATGCCAACTATAAAGATGCTCCATGGAGTTATAAAACACGCACCTGTCCCAGTTCAGAGTCTTGAACCACGGTTCCGTTGCAGCAAAATTCTTTCTTGAGGTCCTTAAGTATCTTGCTGTAGCTGTATTCTTTCTTCAACCCCTGGACCGTTGTCAAGCTTTTCCTACCATTGCGCTGCTGAACTCGGATGTGGACGTACTCCTTTGTTCCCGCACCTGAGTCCTCAGCATTCGCATCAGCAAACGGGTCTGCGGGAAAGCAAAAAAATCAAAAAAGAAACTGATTAGCTCCGAACAATTCCCAAATGAGAAACATTTACCAAAGGCCATCTTCCAAATCTCAAAACTGTTACCAAACATCTGAAATAACTTTTGGGGCAGACATAAAGAGGTGTTTTGATGGATTATGGATCAAGTTTTAAGCGTTGGAACAATTGGAACTTACCGAAGGCAGTAGGGACCTGGGAATCAAGTTCAGACATGAAACTTTGTTGATCTGAGGGGCAAACGACGAAGAAGCTGAGAACGGAATAAGAAGACCAAGGTCACATAAGAATTTAGCACACTCAGAAGAGTAAAAACACATAGTATAAGATGTGTTAAACCACAATCGAATAGGCACTAAGACTATTAACTAGGTATTAGATAACAGTTAATGAGTTAAAGACCTGAAGCAAACACAGGAAACGCATAGAGAAACAAACATAACATGATAACAAACAATAAAACATACAATTCTAGTACGAGCCACGTTCAATCAAAGATTATTGATTGATATATATATATATATATATATATAAAGTATAAACCAGATGGGAAACTACAGCCCCAGCTAAGAAACAACTCTAGATTATCATCTGCAAAGGAAGATTTGAGATGAACAAGATAGCATTTCAATTTGCATCAATATATTGATCATATAACCTAGTTATGCAGATCCAGTTAAATTACAGAAAATTATGTAAAGAAAAAACATCAATCCACCAAATAAAATATTTGACTTTAGATTTTCACAGGAGATTCAAAGTCAGCAGCAAATCCGATAGATCATATACAAAAGCTCGCGTCCGAATAGCCAAACCAAAAACGCACTACCCATGTGACGAACGCAAACAATAAATTACAGACGCCAAAAATTATGGATCGGGCGACGAAAACAAACTTCACCTCGAAATTACCGAAATCAAAGAAAGAACAAGAGCAATTTGTAGTCTGCTAAAGAAACAAAAGCAGACGAGGATAGAAGAAGGAAAATTTTACCTGATTCGAAAAGTGGGGTTTCGAGGATCTGATTATCGGAGAAGAGAGAAGGAACAGAAACCCTAAATTCGGATAAAGTCTGCAACAACTTCTGTTTCGGTGGAGAGAAAGTAACGAGAGGAAGAGGGGAGATATTTTGGTCTAAAATTATGTTTTCAATCTCTTGTGTGTTTGGGCTTTTTCCTCTCGCTGGTCTTGGGCCTCAAACTTGTCTTCTTGGTGGGCTTGGGATTCACACAGTTCGGAGTTGGAATATTTTGTTTATTACTTTATTTGAAACAATTTTAGTAAGGCTGGGCATTCGGGTAACCGTTCCGGTTCTAGTCGGTTCTTTCGGTTTCAGATATCCAAATTTTAGAAGTTTAGGATTCATTCGGGTATTTTATTTTTTGGATCGGGTTCCGTTCGATTCCGCCCGGATTCAGATCGGATTTTGGGTAACTGGAATTTATTCCAATTCTCGAAAAAACTAAAAAAAATGTTTAATTTAAATAAAATTTGTTAAAATTTGCAAAAATTATTTAATTTTGCAAAAATATAACTAAAGATTTTTGAGTATTTTGATTATTTTGGTCTAAATATAACTAATATATTTGGTTTATAATTGAAATTTTAATTATTTGGTTATTTCAAAACTAAAAATACATAATATTTTAAGATATATAATTGTATTTCGTATATTTCCAATAACCATTCGGTTTCGATTCGATTCATGTACCCGAAATATTTTATAAAACGAACCATTCAAATATTTATAAATATTCGGTTCGGTTTGATACATTTTAATTCGATTTAGTCCTGGTTCGATTTTTTGGTTCCGGGTATTTTACCGGCAGCTTAGATTTTAGGAGTGTTTTATACCTCTCTTGTTTAAGGTCAGTTTATCCTGTAATTGATTTATCGGTGCGTGTGATGGTTGTATTCTTTGTTAGGTCAATTCTCTTGATAAAATACAACGAGTTGGTCAAAGACATCTAATTTTAGAATATTAGTCTCAATGGTAAAAAGTGGAGTAACAATAACAATTTAGACAAGCAGATATATATTGTGTAGTTGATTTTGGGATGATTTTATTTTACTCTTCTATTTAATTGTTGGGTGACAGTGTTTTTATTTTATTTTTTTGTGCCCTTTAATTACCCTAATCTATATACTTATTTGTGTAGTGATTTGCTTAGGTGTCGCGTTCACAGCGAGTTTCGGCTGCGGAATGACGTTTATACCATTTTTTAAAATCGATGGCTTATGTGTATATATATTGTGTAGTTGATTTTGGGATGATTTTATTTTACTCTTCTATTTAATTGTTGGGTGACAGTGTTTTTATTTTATTTTTTTGTGCCCTTTAATTACCCTCATCCCTTTGAAATCAAATTAATTAAGGGTTTGGTTTTATTCGAAAAAACGGTTTTAACCTTCATTTATTTTAAATGTTTTTTAACCTTCATTTTAAAATAGTTGACATGTCAGAATATGAGCTACACATCATACATGCATGGTTGCATTGGCATGTAGACGCGGAGACTTGTCACTCCTCAACATTTGATTTTCCAACACCTAATAGCTTATCTCTCTCTCACACAAACAAACAAACACACGCATGCAATGTTACACGTGATGTACATGCAAAACTTCTCTTTCACATATAAATACCAACCAGCCCTCCACTTCACTCTTCACTCAAACCAAAACACAAGAAAACGTACACAAAGTAGCAAATGGCCAACAAGCTCTTCCTCGTCTCCGCAACTCTAGCCTTCTTCTTCCTCCTCACCAACGCTTCCATCTACCGCACCGTTGTCGAGTTCGACGAAGATGACGCCACCAACCCAATAGACCCATTCCGTCCATTCCGTCCATTACAGAAATGTCGGAAGGAGTTTAGGGAAGCAGAGCACCTAAAAGCTTGCCAGCGATGGATGCACAAGCAAGCAACGCAACCCGGCAGTGGTCCTAGCTGGGCCCTCGACGTTGAGTTCGATGACGACATGGACAGCCAACAGGGCCCACAACAGAGACCGCAGCTACTCCAGCAGTGCTGCAAAGAGCTTAACGAGGAAGAGCGAATCTGTGTTTGCCCAACCTTGAAACGAGCGGCCAAAGCAGTTAGATATCAGGTACATGAACAGCAGGGAGAAGAGGCACAACCCCATCCCAAAGTGGTCCGCCGTATCTTCCAGACTGCTAAGCACTTGCCTAAAGTTTGCAACGTTCCGAAAGTTGACGTTTGTCCCTTCAAGGCCGCCATCCCTTCCTACTACTAGATTCCAAACCAAACCTTTTAAGTGTATAAACCACGATGATGAGTGTGGTTGTTGATGTATTGTTAACCCTACATAGTCATCTGGTGTGTTTTATAAAAAAATAATGTAAGCGCTTAATTAGGATGTTTGAGGCTAATGTAATTAGCACTACTCCGTAATAAAAAGAAGTTTTTCTTTTTTCTTACTCTGGCTGCTCTCTATAAAGTGATGACGGATACATATAGACACACACAACAACAACAAAAACCAATTAGTCTATATTCACAGTTAAGCCGTACGTATAGTCTAATGAACGGGAAAGATGATCATAGACAGATCAATTATAAAAAATCATCCATGAATTGATGACTCAATCTGGTTTGATTGATCAGATGCTTCGAGAAACTCTTTTTGATCGCTACGTACCCATAAGTCAATCTCATGTATCCACTATGTTACTGATGTTGCCTTTCTTATTAAAGCAGTGACTCGTCTCCTATTTCGTAAATCCTCATTATATATGATTAGTAGATGTTTAAAATCCATCCAGAAGAAATAGTATGATAAACAGAATATATACATAGATTTTAGTTTAAGATTTGATGTTGTCAACACATCTTTTTTTTTTCTGTTTCTTATGATATTTAATTTGTTGACGCATGTTGTTGTGTGGCGGTGGCGGCGATCACACTGCTCACATTAACAGTGACATCGACTAATGAAATGATGTGGGTCTGGCCTGCATATATGACATCTTTAAATTGAACCAAAATGATTTATTGTAATCAAACCCAATAGAGATCCCAAACAATTTGTTAAAATAATTTTTTTTTTTTACATTAGGTAGAATTTTTTTAACATTTTATTCTAATTTTGTTTTAAGATTTCATTTTCGTTTTTAAATTTGTTTTATATATGAAAACAATCTTAGAAACTTTGTTGGAATTTTGAAAAAAGATCTCTTTTAAACTTAAACAATATAAATATGACCTTCAAATTATAATATAATATTTTTTTGTAAAAAATAAGTTCTTTATAATATATTACTAATAAAAATTAATGCTATAAACTTCTAAGTTCTAAGGGCATCCACATATGATTTTAAACGACCAATTAAAATATATCAAATCAGCATTTTAATTAAATTTTAAATAATATCAAGAATTCCAAAAAATTGTGTCTCTTAAAATAGAAATAAATACCAAAAGAACTAAATTAACAAAAAAAATAAAAAAATAGAAATAAAAAATCAAAAATGCTAAATGAACAAATGGAAAAATTATTCTAAAGGAAATTAACTTGATATCTATGCTAACTCTATAGAAAATCAACATAAAAAGCTTAAAAAAAATTATATACCAAAATAAAATATTATATTAATAAAGTTAATGTTATATGCATCTAAGGATGTCCAGATAGAATTTTAAATTACCAATTAAAATATATCAAATCATCATTTTAATTAAATCTTAAATAATGTCAAGAATTACAAAAATTATGTCTATTAAAATAGAAATAAATATAAAAAGCTAAATTAACAAAAAAAAAATTATTTTTTAAAAACATANTACGTCGCAAATTCGATGCAAACCCTCTTTTGCAACGAATTTACAACGATATAGTTCGTTGCAAAAGGGGTGTTTTCTTGTAGTGCTCTTAAAATGGAAATAAATTTCAAAATAGCTAAATTAACAAAAAAAAAATATAAAATATAAAATAAATATCAAAAGAGCTAAGGGTCTCGACGAATGAAGACGGCGAAGACGAAGGGTCTCGACGAACGTGATAAGGAGAAGTGGTCTCGACGAAGAGAGAATTCTAATTTTTTCCCCAAATTGATTTAACCCTAGATTTTTAAGTATTTGGGCATGTCCATTATCCACACGTCTAGCCCGTTTTTGTCTGTTGTCCGTACGGTCTTAGTCCAATTAGACCGTTTCGTATCTAGGCGTAACCATGGTCCGTCCGTAATGATATGAACTGAGCTTGTCCACGGACAGCCCACCCATTTGACAGCTACATGTGTATTATAGATAAAGGTATCACGTCTAATATTAAATAAATCATTAATATTTTAACTTTAATCTTTTTATTATAACTAAATTAAACGAAACCAAGCCAAAATTGCATGAAATTGAACTGAAACCTAACTTATAATCACAAACAAATCACTACAAGAAAACAAGGCGATTCCCGACCGGAATTCCGACCGAAAAAAAACAGTCGGAAATTTCCAACCGTTTTCCGACTAAATACCGATGGAATAAACCCGGTCAGAAACCGGTCGGAAATTCCCGACCATTTTTTGTCCCGTCAGAAATTGGTCGGGAATTCCCAACCGATTTCTGACGATATAGAAACCGGTCATATATGGTCGGAAATCGGTCAGAAATTCCGATTTAATATTTTTTACAAACATAAAATAAGCGTGTTGCTATACATTTAAAACATGTGTTCTCACCCCGTCGGTAATCGGTCGGTAATTCCCGAGGAATTCCCGACCATTTGTGGTTTCGAAACCTCAAATGGTAAAAATTTGATTACGTTTATGATTGCTAAGGTTATATATGATATATTGAAAGAATTCAATGTTAAAATATCTTAATAATCATTCTTTTTAAGATTTTAATCAAAACCCGACAAGAAACTGATAAGTGTGAGTATAAGTTATATGTATCGTTATGAAAGGTTACACTCGTTCTCGAATCGATTCATATAAATCGTCATATGATCCATTTTATGTTTACCTATTAAGTTAGTTGTTAGTAAATAAGATTAGTAGATGTTTCTTAAATCCTATATGGTTTTTAAATTTAGGATTTCATACCCTAAACCCTATATGGTCGGAATTTGGTCGGAAATTTCCGACCAATTTCCGACCAATTAGGATTTATGGTATGAAATACTAATATTTCGAAAATTTCTAAGTGTTTATAAACTTGTGTGGTATAAATTGTTAATTTTAAGTGTTTATACACTTAGCATTTTATAAATGATATTTTTACACTTAGCATTTTATACTTAGCATTTTTCGGAAAATATTCATATATGGTCGGAATTTGGTCAGAAATTCTGACCATTTTCCGACGGGATTGAGCATTTTTTGGAAAATCTTCATATACGGTCGGAATTTGGTCGAAAATCCCGACCAATTTCCGACAAGGATTATAAAACGAGTCAAACGAAAGCCTTCAAGATGGATTTAGCTTGGAAGCTCTTGATGAAAGTCATGCGAAATTGAGCTAGCTTTCCAACTCAAGTAGATTCATATTATTACGATCAGCGGTTCAGGAGATACGGGATATTTATTGAAGATATGTCACTGTCGGAAAATGCATAGCCAATCCGAATCAGCTTAAAGATCATGTCGGATGGAAATCTTCTCGTGCCCAGTTTAATCTCAAATATTGCAGACAGATTGGAAATTGAGTTATCTTTCCAATGAGAGTGGTTTCAGCTCATTCCTAGTAATATTTCAGGAGTTATCGCCGGTTTAGTGGACACATATCAGCATTTTTTGGAAAATCTTCATAATTGGTCGGAAATTGGTCGGAAAACTTTCATAAACTCACAATAAACGTGTTAATATTATTTAGGCACTCAGAATAAATTTTCTTAATTCCGTTTTTCCTTAGCATTTTTCGAACATTTTTTTTAGATTTCCGACCAATTTCGGACGGTTTTAGTTTTAGCCGAGGAAAATTGAATCCCCTGGCTAAAAATTTCCTCGGCTAAAACTATACTATGTGTGGTCGGAAATTGGTCGGAAATTCCAGACCAATTTCCGACCATACGGAGTTTCGAAACCTCAAACCGTAAAAATTTTATTACACTTATGTTTGCTAGGGTTAGATATGATCTTTTCAAATAATTCAATGTCTAACTATCTTAAGAATCAATATTTTTGAGCATTTAATCCAAACCTTACAAGAAAACGAAAAGTGTAAGTATAAGTTCTATGTTTCGTTAAGAGAGGTTAAACCCGTTCTCATATCGATTCATAAAAATCGTCATATACTCTATTTATGTTTACCTTGCCAAATTGTTTTCAGACATAAGATGTTTAGATGTTTTTTAAAACCTATACGGTATTCAAATTTAGGATTTCATACCCTAAACCCTATATGGTCGGAAATTGGTCGGAAATTACCGACCAATTTCCGACGAATATTAAATTATTCGACATGCATTTTTTTAGAATGGTCGGAAATTGGTCGGGAATTCCGACCATTCTAAAAAAAACCTGGGAAATAAACCGCCAAACAAAATTTATCGAAATTCATTGTACGCGGTTTATTAAAAATTTCCGACCGGATCCCGACCGTATGGGTTCAATAAATCGAAAACTGTTCTTCTTCTTCTTCCTCATTTCCTTTCATCTTCTCTCCTTCTTTGGATCTCTTCTCTCCTTCTCTCTTGTCGCCGCCGCCGTCCGCTGTTGCCCTCCCCTCACCGCCACCGTCCAAGGTATCTTCTCCTCTCTCTTTTCTTCTTCCTCTTCTCCCCTCCTTGCTAACTTTTCTCTCTTCTTCTTAGGTCGCCGCCGCCGCCGTCGAAGACCCCCGCCGGATTTGCCTCCACGCCGCCGTCGTCGCCCATCTAGCCATGTAAGAATTTTTTTTTCCCTAATCGATTTTGTTAGATTTGTTTAATTTGTTAGATTTTAGGTTAATAATTTGTTATAGTTGTTAGGTTTGTTAGATTTGATTAAATATGAAAGGTTAGAATTTAGGTTAGATTGTTGTTAGGTTAATAATGTGGATTTTGTGTTTAAATATTTTAGAAATAATATTGAAAAAAATAGGAAAATATTTTTGTGTTAATTGTGAAATAGTTTTATTATTTCACAAGTGATTTTAATTTTTTTTATAGAATTTTAGAACATTTTTCTGCATTTTACAAGTGATTTAATTTTTTTTACTAGTGATTTTAAATGATTTTTTCATTTTACATGTGATTTTAAATGTTATAAGTGTTTTAGAATTTTTTTTAGAATATTAGTAAAATTTTGGCATTTTACAAGTGATTTTTAAAATTTTTTTGTTATATAAAATTTTTTGGCAAATAAAACAAATTCTAAATTTTCATAATTTTTTCTGTTTTTGAAATAATTTTAGTATTTTCTATATTTTAAATAATTCTAACAACGAACAAATTTTTTGTTTTTTTTTTTTTTTGTAGGCCGTACGAGGGTTTCGATAACTTTCGCCGCGGTGGTTCATCTCGAGGCATTCAACCACATCAACATAACGATCCGCCATCGGAGACTCCTAGTCCAAGACAAAGTGTGAATGTCCCGGAGTCGCACAGTCAAGCTCCTGCAATCATGCCCATCGAGGAGTTAGTCCAACAATCGGGGAGGAACTTGCACATCCGGTCGGAAATCATTGGCCTGACGGATTGGATGAAAGCGAAGTTCTCGGATTTCCCGGGCACGGGCAAGGGATCGGGAACGGGAATTTAATTTTAATGTTTTTGTAATTTCAAAACAATTTTATTTTATTTCAAAACAATTATTATATTTTAATTTTAATTTTCTTTTTCGAATTATTAATTTAATTTAAAACAAAATCATTAATTTTAAGAATTTTAAAAATACTATTTTTTAATTACCCGTCGGAAATTGGTCGGAAATTATCCGGTCCGGAATTGGTCTGAAATTATCTGGTCCGAAATTGGTCGGAAATTATCCGGTCCGGAATTGGTCGGAAATTTAGTCCCGTCGGGAATTCCCCGACTATTAATATTCGTCGGAATCCAGTCGGGAAAGTGGGTGGTCGGAAATTGGTCGAAAATTTCCGACCATTTTTGATTTCCGACGCGATAGTCCCGACGGGCAAAATCGGTCGGAATTTCATCGGGAAAGCCGTTTTCCGACGGTTTCCCGACCGATATGGCCGTCGGAAATCGCTTGCATTCTTGTAGTGAATTATTGTATTCATTTTATATATATTGATAAAATCAACAACAAATAAACGAATTGAAACTTAACCATAAACTGGATTATTTTATCCTATCCTTTTTAGGGGTCAAACGTGAAACACTCCTATCCTAAAATTATACCAAGCCGTTCTAAAACCGTAGGAAACAATCGAACGAAACATTTTATCGAGTAAAAACGCAGTATATATTGAAAGTGAAATGCCGATATTTTATTAATTAAACAAAACCGAGACCAAAATATCATAATACATAGAGGTTACAATACCGTTTTTAAGAAATAACCCAACAAATCCCCCGAGTTCCTAATACCTTAATCCTCGATGGTATTTATAATCTCGCGCTCCAACTCAACAACTAGTCTCCACATGCATCATAAAAAATGCGTGAGTATAATTATTCAGTGAAAACGCTCATACCCGTCCACATGCAAACACAATATAACAAACAGCCATCAAATTATACCTTCCATACTAGCAACCTATCAATCCGTTTACATTCTCATTATCATATTACTTAGCCATTTTTACACATTTTATGACCCCAAAGGCAATTTACAATCTGAAGATCCCCATCGTCACGAAGGTCTTAGACGATTCGAAGATCCACATCGACCCGAAGGTCCCAGACGATCCGAAGATCCACACCGACCTGAAAGTCTCAAACGATCTGAAGATCCACATCGAACCGAAGGTCACATACTTTGACGAGCCATTCATTAGTTTCTAAATTTAATAATTTCCATAAACTTTATCAATTAACAATTCATCACAAATCAAACTCGCATTATAGCCATAAACGACATTAATAGTCCATTTATAACTTTTCATATTTGATAGTACTTTCCATAAACGTCTAACTTAAACATACTACATGATCATAGCCGTACTTTACTCAATCTGCATCTCAACCTAACATGCAATCATCACATAAAATCTAACATGTTCAAGCACGCTTAACTTTAAAGTTCTATCTCGACAAGTGATAAAAAATATATGTACATTTTAGTGACATATGTAACCAAATCAATTCTGTTTTAGCATCTCCACATGCAACACCATATACCAGAAATCAGAATGTTACAAAACGCTCACCAATTTAAGTAATAGAAAATGTTGCATTTGGAATTTGATGTCTAGCTAATGAAGACTGCATGTGATAGTGTATCGGTTGCCAATAGATCCATACAATGGAGTTACTGAGTAAGACAGAAAAATGGAATTATGAGATTAAAAATAGGTATTAGTGATACAACAAAATATTTGGATTAATTTTAAATATCTTTATTATTTATTTGCATATCTAAATAATTATCATTTATTTATATTTATATTTTAATGTTTTATCTTTTATTTTTTTAAGGATTTTTAGGTTTTCATATAAATAGTTTCTTAGACTTGATGTATTTTTCTGTTTTTGATGATTTAATTAAAAATGGAAATTTAAAAAAAAAACTTTTGATAAAGCAATGAAAAAAATATTCTCAAACTTTAGTTTTTGGTTATTTTTAGAATTAATAGATTTTATCCCTAGAAACTTCCGATTCGTCAATTAAAAACTCTTAAAATTATATATAAGGCGAAACATACATTATTTGTTTTCTTATTCCAAAAAACGACTACAAGTTAGAGCCAAAGTGAAGTTTGTCACGCACCATTTTATTACTGTTTTAGATGCAAATTTTACCTCTCCCTCAAACCATCATTACTTGCATTTTTTTCTAGATACGTTTAGCATTTTTTTTGTAAGATACGTTTATTACACTACCATTATGTTAGACATGTAATATTATTACTTTAGTCTTTGGAGTGCTTGTCCTCGCATATATTTTTTACCGTGGCTATATATAATCNTTTTTTTTTTTTTTTTGATATATGCCATCGGCTATCCGGTCGACCCCAGATTAGGAACACGTTAGGGAACGGCTACAAATTACCCCCAACGGCCTACCCAGGTTGAATGCCTTCCGATTAAGTACCAGCGGGTGATCCAACCACCTGCATTATGGGCCACCAAATAAACCAATTGGGCCGAGGCCCAACTGACAGAATTTCCACAAAGTGGTGTTTATTAGCTAGGGAGGAAGATCGAACACGGGGCCGGTGTTTAATCTCGTCTCGCAGCTCGCCCTACCACTAGCCCACCACCGTGACTATATATAATCATGCATTAACTTCTGTATTTCTGATAAAGCTCCCAAAATATATTTACAGACCGCACTACCTCCAAAACCTCCAAAAGAGAGACTCTCATCCCATTAAACCAAATTAATGAAGGGTTTCAAATCTATTCGAAAAATTTCATTTACAAAAATCGTTCATAAGATGTCATGTCAGAGCATGAGCTACACATCATACATAACATGCAGACGCGGAGGAGTGGTGTTGTTCATCACTTGTCACTCTCTTCCAACACCTAATCGCGACAACAACCTAAGAGCTTATCTCTCGCGCACAAACACACACTCATGAATGCATTCTTACACGTGATTGCCATGCAAATCTCCTTTCTCACCTATAAATTAACTCTTCATTTCACTCTTTTCCTGAAACCAAAACTCATCATCACAAACAAGTTAGTAACAAAACACAAAATAGCAAATGGCCAACAAGCTCTTCCTCGTCTCCGCAACTCTAGCCTTCTTCTTCCTCCTCACCAACGCTTCCATCTACCGCACCGTTGTCGAGTTCGACGAAGATGACGCCACCAACCCAATAGACCCATTCCGCCCAAAACAGAAATGTCAGAAGGAGTTTAAGGAAGCACAACACCTAAAAGCTTGCCAGCGATGGATGCACAAGCAAGCAACGCAACCCGGCAGTGGTCCTAGCTGGGCCCTCGACGATGAGTTCGATGACGACATGGACAGCCAACAGGGCCCACAAGAGAGACCGCAGCTACTCCAGCAGTGCTGCAAAGAGCTTAACGAGGAAGAGCGAATCTGTGTTTGCCCAACCTTGAAACGAGCAGCCAGAGCAGTTAGATCTCAGGTACATGAAGAGCAGGGAGAAGAGGCACAACCCCATCCCAAAGTGGTCCGCCGTATCTTCCAGACCGCTAAGCACTTGCCTAAAGTTTGCAACGTTCCTAAAATTGACGTTTGTCCCTTCAAGGCCGCCATCCCTCCCTACTACTACTAGATTCCAAACCAAACCCTTTAAGTGTATAAACCACGATGATGAGTGTGGTTGTTGATTTATTGTTAACACTACATAGTCATCTGGTGTGTTTTATAAAATAATAATGTATGCGCTTATTTAGGATGTTTGAGGCTAATGTAATTAGCACTACTCCGTAATAAAAAGAAGTTTTTCTTTTTTCTTACTCTGGCTGCTCTCTATAAAGTGATGACGGATACATATAGACACACACAACAACAACAAAAACCAATTAGTCTATATTCACAATTAAGCCGTACGTATAGTCTAATGAACGGGAATAATAGCGGTTAAAAGAATAAAATAAATGGAATGAATGATTGCAGTGAAAAAATTATATAACGTGAATGATAACTGTTTAGAGGAATAGGGAGGGATAAATAAAATAATTTAAATTGAAATAGTATTATAAAATATTACGTAAAAAAAAGTGTAAGCAGTTACAAACAAATTAGGAAAAATATTTATGTAGTGGAATGTAGTGGGATGTTTTTACAAAGAGATTTTTTTTTCTTCCCATTTATTCAGTAAAATTTTGCTGAATCTTTTCTGAATGTTTTTTCATAATAACTGGTGATTTTTTTGGTATATTAAGTGGAATGACCCATTCCACCTATTTTTATGTCTCATTCCAACAAATAATGTACATAATTGAGATGTCTCAATGAGCATCAGCAATGGAGTGTTTCATACCCTATAAAAATAAATTAAGACACCCTTTTCATAGATGTCATATTGTGATTGGTCCAACTTTTTTTTAAAAAAAATTTAATTATCTAACTAAAAAAAATAATAATAATATTTTTATTTTGACACCCTCAAAGTGTTTCATAGATGATGATACTCTAAGAGCATATGCATCCATGAGTGTTTCAACATGGCTGTCTCAACAAAAAAATATTAATCTATATATATAAAGTTAGCTTTGCTCACTTCTCCTTCCGCCACATCAACATCCACCTTGGCATCAACTACTTTTTTAAAAAAAATCCTTAAAATAACATAAACTAACACATAAACTCCAAAAACCCATAAACACATAAGATCAGTTATGAAGATCTTCTCCAGTCCATAGAGGATAGATAAACATATTGACACCTAAACTAACACCAGCGCCAAGAGACATAAGCAGAAACCGGAAGACAGACCACCATTTTTTTTTTTAATTTTTAAGGGCCACATTTTGTATAAATTATATATCTTTAACCAAATATGTAAGAAACATCATTTTTTGTTATGTATAGTAGAAAGCACAACTACAATAAAGGTATAAAGATGTTTAAAATTACGTTTTGTTTTTAAAAACTATAATAGTATTACAATAAATAAAACTATAAATCAAAATACATATTTTAACAAAATAAAATAACAATATATTTTATAAATTGCTTTACGTCTCTATAAGGCTAGGCACGGCACTGCCGGGAGATAGCCAGTTCTATGAACTGCCATGTGTTGAACCCGAAAATCAGAATATAGTAATATGTAAACACGAAAACACGGAACTCGTATTCATTGGCTTTCATCGCTGGGTATAGCTTCATAAATAGTCAACAGTTGGTGTAATGTAGAAAACATACAAATGCAGAAGATACTCTAATGGCGCAGAAGAGCTCGTCCCAGTCTCTGGTTTGTGTCGAAAGCTCGGCCATTCCAAGGGCAAGAGCTCCAATTAATTGGGAACAACGAAAATATCTAGGGTTGGGTAGGGAGTTGTGTGAAGAGTTGCGGTATAGATAGATAAGGCCTTTGCGTTCAGTGAGTTTGAGGGATGATATGAGTTTATCGAGGAGACTGAGCTCGTCTCGACGATGCGTAGCCGTAAAAATATTCTTCTTCTTTAATGGAGATTAGCCGCTCCAAGTCAGCCAAATGAACTCTAAGGACGAACATCGCCACAAGCGAAACCAAGAAAACTAACCTTCATTTTACAACTCTCGTCTCTTATGGAAAAACCCTCAAATCCTAATTATTGTGTGGAATATGTATGTGTTTATTAAATCTATTTGTTTTTTTATATTTTTAAAAATATATTTCCGTATTTAACAGTAGAGAAATATGAAAATTTAACAAACATAAGGCTATTGTTAAGGGCCAAGTCTTTTTTTTTTTGTTAATCTCAGAGAGATGTATTGATTTCTGGATTACAGAAAAAAAAAAATTTGGAGAAAACAAGAGAAAAATGTTAGACACATAAATCTATTAAACATTTTTAACCAAAAAAAAACAAATAGGTTTTAAGTTGCCAGAGAAAATTAAATTAACTAAGAGATCAAGGAAAATAAAATAATAATAGACAATAAACAAAGTTTAAATAATTGTTTATCACGCCGCGCGTAGCGCGGATCACCCCCTAGTATTTTAATAAAATTTAGTTATAAAATAAAATTTTAAATAATATTGAACCAATTAAAGAAAGACATTTGGAGAGAGAATGTCTTAACCAATCTCATGGGTGTCTCTCCCTACATTCTCTTTTTATTTTATTTTTTATTTTTTTAACGGTGAATGTCTCATTTAGACACCGATAAAATTGGTTCATAATGTTCTAACAAGGATATTTTACAAAAGTGTCTTAACACTTAAAAAAAAAATATTATTATTTTATTAAGTGGGTATTTCAAATAGTTGAGATATCCATCTAATAAAATAAAATTATTTCTTTTTTCCAAATGTTGAGATACCTTGTTGGAATCACAATTCACGCACGCACATATGTTATTTATCACTCGTCACACCTATACGGCTATACTACACACTATCATTGTGGGGGTGGGGTTTGCCAAATATATATCAGTGAGATTAGTATGATTCTAGTAATCCTGCTTTAATATTTTTTTTTTAAAGTGATGGACGGTTGAGATAGAATATAAAATAATAGAAAAAAAATGTATCGTCGAATGAATGGGAAAGATCATGAGACTACTGTAGTCAGAGGTATAATGTGAAATTACGACTTTAAGCTCAATAATAAAAATCATCCATTAATAGTCAATCTGGCTTGCAAATTAGGATCAAACATTGACATAGTATATACACTGCAAAAGTGAATCATATAACTTTTTCTTCTTATTCAAAATGGTTGTAAATGCTCCTATAAGCTTCACATTTTAAACAGTAGAATAGGAAATGAAAAACTCTAACTATTTAAATATTTTGCACATATGTTGGGAGATCTAATATTTTTGCAATAATGGAAAAATACTTGGTATTTATTTTCTTAGGACTAAAATGAAAATTTCCCCATTGTTAACCATGTTTTATACATTTTAGCCGAAACAAACCCATATCGAATCGAACTAGGAGTGTTAAACGAGCCAATCCACGTCTATCAGGCATGTGGACATTCTTTTTAAGACCGTAATGAACACACTAGAACCGCGGTCCGTGTAGATACGTCTAAGCCCGCCTCGTTAAATCCAACGGGTTAGCGGGCCAGCCCGCAGACGAACATGTATTGACATTGTTTTCATATAGTCAACCTGCAAGGCTCACTTTTTAATAGACAGTGAAACTATTGTCCATAACAGATTTTATTGTGCCTGACCTGCAAATCTGACATCTCTAAATCGAACTGAAATGATTTAATGTCATCAAACCAAAAAAACGGAAGAACCAATATTTGTTAAATTGTTTTTTAACTAACTACATATTATAAATAAATGTAACACGTCTAATATTAATTAATCATACATATATCTATTTGATTTTTTTTATTATAACTAAATTTCTCAACATAATCAAATATAAACCAAACCAAGCCAAAATTGCATGAAATTGAACTGAAACCAAACTTAATCACAAAACCCTAATTGTATTCATTTTCTATATATTGATAAAATCACAAGACCGAGAAAAACGAACCAAAACTTAACCATAAACTCGATTACTCTCTCTCTATATTTTCTGGGGGTCAATAAACAGTACTCCCCTATTTAAGTAATTAAAAATGTTGAATTTGGACTTTGATGTTTAGCGGATGAACATGTGATATTTTATCGATCGGTAGCCAGTGGATCGATACAATAGAGTTATTGAGTAAGACAAAAATGATGGAATTATGAGATTAGAAATAAGCATTAGAGAGTCCTAAAAGTAGGAAAATTATGAGATTAGAAATAATTAAGCATTAGAGACTCTTAAAAGTAGAAGGCGAAACATACGTTTCATGTTAGGGCCAAAGTGAAGTTAGCCACCCACCATCTTATTAAATTAGCATTTTTTTGTTTAAATAGATAGGTTTATTACTCTGACCAAAAAAGAAGAAGATAGGTTTATTACACTACCACGTGTAATATTATTATTACTTTAGACTATCCGCATCCAAGACCTGTGTCTTCCGCAAAACACAATATCTTTCCAAAAAGTGATGACGTGTCGCGACGTGATTCGTCGCGACAATAAAAAATCAAATTTAAAAAAAAAAAAAAAAAGCGAAAGACTCAAAATGTGTCTCTGATGCAGATGGTCTTAGTCTTTGGAGTGCCTATCCTCGCATATATTTTTATACCGTGACTATTTAAAATCATTTTTTAACATCTATATTTCAGATGAAGCTCCCAAAATATATTTTTCCAACCGCACTAATTCCAAAAGAGAGACTCTCATCCCATTAAACCAAATTAATGAAGGGTTTAAAATTTACTCGGAAATTTTTCATTTACAAAAATCGTTCATAAGATGTCATGTCAGAGCATGAGCTACACATCATACATAACATGCAGACGCGGAGGAGTGGTGTTGTTCATCACTTGTCACTCTCTTCCAACACCTAATCGCGACAACAACCTAAGAGCTTATCTCTCGCGCACAAACACACACTCATGCATGCATTCTTACACGTGATTGCCATGCAAATCTCCTTTCTCACCTATAAATTAACTCTTCATGCACTTCACTCTTTTCCTGAAATCAAAACTCATCATCACAAACAAGCTTAGTAACAAAACACAAAATACCAAATGGCCAACAAGCTCTTCCTCGTCTCTGCAACTCTAGCCTTCTTCTTTCTCCTCACCAACGCTTCCATCTACCGCACTGTTGTCGAGTTCGACGAAGATGACGCCACCAACCCAATAGACCCATTCCGTCCATTACAGAAATGTCAGAAGGAGTTTAAGGAAGCACAACACCTAAAAGCTTGCCAGCGATGGATGCACAAGCAAGCAACGCAACCCGGCAGTGGTCCTAGCTGGGCCCTCGACGATGAGTTCGATGACGACATGGACAGCCAACAGGGCCCACAAGAGAGACCGCAGCTACTCCAGCAGTGCTGCAAAGAGCTTAACGAGGAAGAGCGAATCTGTGTTTGCCCAACCTTGAAACGAGCAGCCAGAGCAGTTAGATCTCAGGTACATGAAGAGCAGGGAGAAGAGGCACAACCCCATCCCAAAGTGGTCCGCCGTATCTTCCAGACCGCTAAGCACTTGCCTAAAGTTTGCAACGTTCCGAAAGTTGACGTTTGTCCCTTCAAGGCCGCCATCCCTCCCTACTACTACTAGATTCCAAACCAAACCCTTTAAGTGTATAAACCACGATGATGAGTGTGGTTGTTGATTTATTGTTAACACTACATAGTCATCTGGTGTGTTTTATAAAATAATAATGTATGCGCTTATTTAGGATGTTTGAGGCTAATGTAATTAGCACTACTCCGTAATAAAAAGAAGTTTTTCCTTTTCTTACTCTAGCTGCTCTCTATAAAGTGATGACGGATATATATAGACACACACTTAACAACAACAAAAACCAATTGGTCTATTCACAATTAAGCCGTACGTAGTCTAATGAACGGGAAAGATGATCATAGACTACTATTGCTCAGAGATATAATTAAGGCTTCAAAAGATCAATTATAAAATTAAAAATCATCCATGAATTGATAAATACTCAATCTGGTTTGATTGATCAGATGCCTCGAGAAACTCTTTTTGATCGCTACATACCCATAAGTCAATCTCATGTATCCACTATGTTACTGATGTTTGCCTTTCTTATTAAAGCCGTGACTGGTCTCCCATTTCGTAAAGCCTCATTATATATGATTAGTAGACACTTAGAATTCACCCAGAAGAAAAAGTATGATAAACAGAGTATATACATAGATTTCAGCTTAAGATTTGATGTTGTCATCACATCTTTTTTCTGTTTTTCTTATGATATTAATTAATTTCTTGATGCATGTTGTTGTGTGGTCTGGTGGCGATTTTATAAAAAAATTCTGTTTCCTCGACTTTGATCCCAACGATTCATTTGACGCACGGAAGCTCTCCTTCTCCGATAACCCAGAAGGTGACAACGAGGTGGCGATTGTCCACGAGAAAGGCCAGGTTTAGTCTATTGGGTGCTTTTATTTTCTGTAAATTTTGCATCTTTTTCGCACAATTACTGATTTAGGGTTTATGTTGATTTTTGAAATTCTCTGATGGAGTCTGGTGTTTTCAGGTGGCTTGTAGGGATTTCCCACATCCAAGGCATCTCTGCTTGAAATATCCATTTGGATCCACTCATCACGCACTACATTGTAATCAGGTAACATAGATCTGTACTATCTTCTATGTGTTAAACTTGGTCATTTTCAGACGTGGATCGATTTGATGTTTGGAAAAATGTGTTTCTTTTATGTCATCTAACCCAGAGATTCAAAGGTTTTATTGTATGTAACACATGTGTCTAATGTTTGGTTGTTTTATAAGGCCATCCACATTGCACATAAAATGTGATGTCTCACAAATAAAAAAATATTAAAAATACACTCTCTCATCTTTTTACTCAACTTCATACCTTCTCTTTTAGAGCATCCACATTGGTAATAAAATGTGGATGTCTTTAAATATAAAATTATTAAAATTTGAGTAAAAGGAAGAAAGAGAGTGTTTTTGGTTGAAATAATGGGGTGTATTGAAATATAAAATTAATAAAATTTAAGTAGAAAGAGAAAATAGTGAGTAGTTTTGGAGAGATTGTGTCTCCGGGAAGACATAAGAGAGTGAAATTAGGAGTATGTTTAAATATAAAATTAATAAAAGTTAAGTGAAATGATGAAAGAGAAGGTATGAAGTTGAGTAAAAGGATGAGAGAGTGTATTTTTAATATTTTTTTATCTGTGAGACATCACATTTTATGTGCAATGTGGAT
>PKML01050680.1:441350-481317 GCA_002933935.1 Eutrema yunnanense
CCTTTCCTATTTCAATTATTTTTTTTTATTTGTAATGATATTTAATATAATAACATACAAAACAAATTTCTTTTTCAAAAATGTCATCTTAAATAATATTATAGATTATTTCTGAAATATTTTAAGTAACAACCAAAGTAGAATGTTTCAATGAATACACCGGAAGACTTACTAGAAGTTTTAAAATAAAATGGAGGAGTCTTCAAGGCCAGTTCTTTGAAACTTCAAATCCCAACTCATTGGTGACCTAATCAACCTTAAGCCATCAACATCGAAGTCTTTTTTATTTATTTATGAAGACCATATAAAGTCAGCAAAAAAGTTGTGATCATTAGTAAGTCAATGTTTCCTCTTAGTGGTTTATCTTGAGGATATTTGATCATTGATTTTTTAAAATCTTTCTCCTTCCTTCTTGTTTTTTTAATCTCTCTGTGAAAACTCTCTGTCATGGATTGTCTGGGCTCAACCTTGGGTTCTATCTTGGCGGAGACAGGGCGTAGTATGTGCAGATCAACCTATACTCGAGCCATTTATACCATCCGGTTCAAGTCGAACATCAATGCTCTGAAGAATGCGCTCGATGGCCTTATGGAAGTTCAGAACAAAGTGAATAAAGACCTCAAAACCTTGGAAATCAAAGAGAAATCCTTGCATGTGCAACTGAGGAAATGGCTAAGAGATGTGGAAGAGATTGTCTCCGAAGCAAATTCAATGCACGAAGGACGTGTTTCATGTGCTCTGTCCTTGAAATGCAGGCTGAGCAAAAAACTTGTGGTAATTCTTGAGAAAGTCAACAGGCTTGAAAAGCAAGGCGTAGAGCTTCTCGACATATTCTCTTTGGAAAGTAAATCTGAACTAGTTGAAAAAATCCTTGGACCCTCGATTCCTGATCAAACAGTAGCATCAGAAATGTTAGTCAAAGTTCTAAATTGTTTGATGAGCGATAAGGTTCAAAAGATCGGTGTTTGGGGTATGGGTGGAGTCGGGAAAACAACGCTAGTCAGAGAACTGAACAATAAGCTATGGAAAGAAGCTGCTACGCAGCCTTTTGGTATGGTGATATGGGCTACAGTCTCTAAAGAGTTTGAATTGGGAAGGGTCCAGAAGCAAATCGCCGAGAGGTTGGATATGGAAATCAAATTAGGCGAAAACGAGGAAAAACTGGCGAGACGGATTTATGGAAGGCTTGAGAAAGTAAGTAGCTTTCTTCTCATTCTTGATGATGTCTGGAAACCCATTGATTTAGACCAGTTGGGGATTCCACAAACAGATGGACACAAGGGTTCGAAGATTGTCTTGACTTCTAGATTTTTAGAGGTTTGCCAGAGCATAAAAACGGATATTGACTTCAGAGTGGATTGCTTATGTGAAGAAGAAGCTTGGGAATTGTTTTGTCAAAATGCTGGAGAAGTGACCAGATCAGATCGTGTTAGACCCATCGCAAAAAAAGTTTCTCGTGAATGTGGTGGATTGCCTTTAGCTATCATCACGGTTGGAATGGCTATGCGGGGGAAGAAGATGGTCAAGCTGTGGAAACATGCCCTTAAGGAGCTCAAGAGTTCGGTTCCTTATGTCAAGAGTATTGAAGAAAAGATCTATCAGCCTTTGAAATTGAGCTACGACTTGCTCGAGCAAAAGATGAAATCTTGCCTCCTCTTCTGTGCCTTATTTCCAGAGGATTACTCAATTGAAGTAGCCGAGCTTGTGAAGTACTGGATTGCCGCAGGATTTATAGATGAAACACAAAACCATGGGTACTCAATGAATCAAGGAATTACCTTGGTAGAGAATCTGAAAGACTCTTGCTTGCTAGAAGAGGGTGCTCATGATGATACAGTTAAGATGCATGATGTGGTTCGCGATTTTGCCATATGGGTCATGTCTTCCTCGCAAGATGATAGTCACGCTCTTGTCATGTCTGGTATAGGCTTGAGGGAGTTTCCACAAGAGAAGTTCGTTCCCTCTATCCAAAGAGTTTCTTTGATGAATAATAAGCTTAAAAGGCTCCCTAATCAGGTGGTAGACTGTGTTGAGCTCTCGGCTTTGCTGCTACAAGGAAACTTTCACCTGGAGGAATTACCTGGTGGGTTCTTGCTATCTTTTCCAGCACTTAGGATTCTGAATCTAAGTGGGACACGAATAAATTCATTGCCCCACTCTCTCAGCAAGCTTCATGAGCTCAGATCTCTCATCTTGAGAGACTGTTATTACCTTGAAGAAGTTCCTTCCCTTGAAGGCCTTACGAAAATTCAAGTTCTCGATCTTTGTGCCACTCATATAAAGGAATCGCCAAGAGGGTTGGAAACTTTGAACAGCTTGAGACTACTTGACCTCTCCCGAACACATCACCTCGAAAGCATTCCAGCTGGAATCATCCCACAGTTATCAAGTTTAGAGGTTCTAGACATGACGCTTAGTCATTTCCACTGGGGCGTCCAAGGACAAACTCAAAAGGGGCAAGCAACACTTGAAGAGATTGCGTGTCTCCATCGTTTATCGGTCCTCTCAATCAGAGTCGTGTGTGTTCCACCTCTTTCCCCTGAATACAATTCTTGGATAGAAAGGTTAAGGAAATTTCAGTTGTTTATTGGCCCAACAGCAAACTCCTTACCTTCTAGACACGACAAGCGGAGAGTGACAATAAGTAGTCTCAATGTTTCAGAAGCGTTCATTGGGTGGTTGCTAGTGAATACGACTTCCCTAGTGATGAACCATTGCTGGGGTCTCAATGAGATGCTGGAGAACTTGGTAATCGATAGCACGAGTAGCTTCAACATGTTGAAGTCTCTAACGGTAGAGAGTTTTGGTGGAAGTATAAGGCCCGCTGGTGGATGTGTTGCGCAACTGGATCTTCTACCTAACCTCGAAGAACTTCATCTGCGTCGTGTAAATCTGGAAACGATTAGAGAGCTCGTGGGTCATCTGGGGTTGAGATTTGAAAAACTGAAACATTTAGAAGTCAGCAGATGTAGCCGGCTCAAATGCCTTCTCTCGTTAGGGAACTTCATCTGTTTCTTGCCGAACCTACAAGAGATACATGTTAGCTTTTGTGATAGGCTTCAGGAGCTGTTCGACTATTCTCCAGGAGAAGTTCCAGCCTCTGCTTCTGTGGTACCTGCTCTGCGTGTCATAAAGCTGAGGAATCTCCCGCGGTTGAAGAGATTATGTAGCCAAGAAGAGTCATGGGGATGTTTAGAACATGTGGAAGTGATAAGATGCAATCTTCTCAAGAATCTACCCATTAGCTCAAGTAACGCTTGTAGAGTCAAAGAAGTAAGAGGAGAAACACACTGGTGGAACAACTTAACTTGGGATGATAACACTACAAGAGAAACCATTCAACCTCGTTTCGTACCCAGCTGATGGAAATATACTAGTTGGCTCACTTGGACACTCTTGTTATCAGAGTACCAGCAAAAATTAAGAGAGAGATAGAAGCTTCTCCAGTTTCTATTAGATCAGGATCTCATGGCTGAGGAGCTTCTGTAGCTACAATGCAATCCTGGACTTACAGAAACTTTCATCAATGATAACTGGCTCACTTGCGATCTCCTGACACTGGAGCTCAAGCTCAATCTAATAGAGAGAACAGAGGCTTCTCCAGTTTCAAACAGAAGATCTCACGGCTGAGGAGCTACTGGACTTACAGGAATTTCTTACACTCAAGTATTTTCCTTTCTCAAAAAAAAAATGTAAAAGATATGCTCAACAACTGAAAATTGAAATGGATAATCTTGGCTTGAGGAGAGAAGAACCGGTTGTCCAAAAAGCATAAAAACATGTGCTGCAAACTTAAAAACGCTCCTAAGAGATTACTTCCTTATCTAAGTCGCATAAAATTGAAATTGAACAGCAATCATATCACCAGCCACTGCATCTGTGAACCAAGAGAAGAATTTTTTTCATATATTCACGCAAAGTGAAACAAGGTATCATTACAACCACACAGATTCCATTGCTGCAGAGGAAAGAAAAGCAAATAAGAAAGAAAGAAAGAAATAAAAAAAAACAACAGTCCTAAGCAGTTTCTACGAGCATTGCCTGATTACTCTGACATCAACCATTTTCTAAAATTATCCGTCTCCTAATCTTCATCAGTGGCCTTAGAGGGGGCAGTCTTCTTGGGGAGAAGGAGATTGTGGATGTTAGGCATCACTCCTCCATTGGCAATGGTCACGTCTCCAAGTAGTTTGCTTAGTTCCTCGTCGTTCCTCACAGCAAGCTGAATGTGACGAGGAACTATACGGCTCTTCTTGTTGTCTCTTGCTGCGTTCCCAGCGAGTTCAAGTACCTACACAAAGTAATCGGACCAAATTCAGTTCACAAGAACCCATGTTTACAGTTCTAAAGCACAAGTTAAAGTAAACAACAACATCTGTTTGCTTTTTTATATAAAGTGAACTCAGCCATGACTTTATTCAACTTATATATATATATATATAGCGATCAGAATTTTCGATTTTGCAATCAACTGACACAATTATTATGACTTAAATTGATAAAACAAGAAACTTAACCCAAAATAAAAAAGACAGATTTAGGCATTTGCCAAAATATAACCCTCCCAATTTCGCGAAAGGAGGAGGAACCATCAATTTCGACACAGGCGATCAATAGATGAGACAATCAGGGTATGATGATTACCTCGGCAGCTAGGTATTCAAGAACGGCGGCGAGATAGACCGGAGCTCCGGCACCAACACGCTCGGCGTATTTACCGGCCTTGAGGAATCGAGCGATACGACCCACAGGGAATTGAAGCCCCGCCTTGCTACTACGAGAGGTAGACTTCTTCGCCGCACCAGATCCAAGCGTTTTTCCTCGACCCGCCATTTCTACAACCCAAAAAAAATTCTCTAGAAAGAAAAAAAATGTTATGGACAAAGCGTAATTGAGATATTCTTTCGAGGAAACCCGCCATGAGTATTATTAATATAGTGGAGAAGAAAGTATCGGTGACCAATTATATGACAGTACATGGATCGACAATTCTGACCGTTGGATTGTTGTAACTTTAAGGGATACGATTTGTGTTTCTTGCTCCCACCGGTTAGATAATTTGCTGGTCTCGGTTCGTTTCAATGGTTATATATATATATATAGGGCTAATTTGGGCTTACTAACTTTAGCAGGAAGTAGCCCTCATTTTTATTTTAACATTATTTAGCCCATATTTATTTGGGTCAATGAAAACAAAAATGCGATATTCATTGCCAATGAAAAAAAGATATCACAAAATGTGACATCCGTCGCGGAAACCTACTCGGTTCAATGGTTAATCAAATATTTATTAACTATGATTTAATTAGCGTGGAGTAATTTTTTTATAAAAAAATTGTTTTAAAATTTAAGAAAATTGCTTTTATATGAATTTTACAATATAGGTAACTAATAATTATAGATAAAGCTGTCAATTTGTAATAATTAAGTCTATTTAACATGTTTTGCAGTGAACTAAAATATTATTCGGGCTAACCCGTAAAAACTTATAATCTTGAAAACAAAATTCTAATATGCACCGTTAAATGACTCTAGTTTTTGTGGTTAGTCTACGAACTCTTAAAAAAATAGTTTTCTTGTGTCTAACTTTTTATAAAATAAGTAAACAAAATTTCAACTTTTGTTTTGATATATATTCAAATAAAATACAATAAATTATATTGAGGAATATAGAAAGATTTTAAATAGATTTTTGTTTCTTTGAATATATATGAATTGATTATTATTTTGAAATATATAGTATTAAAAATAATTAAATATTTAAATGATAAATAACCTATTTAATGCAAAATATATATTTTTCATATTCTAATCAGTGGTTTTAAAAGACTATTATATCATTTCCTATTTCAATTTTTCTTTGTTATTTGTAATGGCATTTTATGTAATAACTTACAAATCAAAGTTCATTTTTAAAAATGTGTTCTTAAATAATATTATAGAGATATTTCTACGTCAAAAAGTATAAGTTCGATTTCTGGATACAAATTAATGAAAGCAAGTTTACATGAGATTTTCAATGTGGTACAAATAGAACCGTTTGTCGTGGTCCAACGTATCAAGGGTAAAAGTATCCATCAAAAACATGGTGAAAATAAAATTGTCTGTCATAAATCCTTACAAGTGGATAGAATTGTATGTTTGTACAATCGTCTTTGTAATTGTTTTCATAATTTTTAATAGATAATAATATTTCATACGACAAAAAAAAAATGTGACATCCGATAAACTTTATATCAAAAGTTAGGATATCTTTAAAATAGTATATAAGGTTTATGAGTCAAATTTATTTGCTGTAAATTAGTTTTAATTTGAAATCTAATGTTTTCTAATATAGTATCAAAGTCAGTTGAATAGATTGGTCCATAAACCATATATTAGTGTAGTAGTGTCTCCAAATTTGATGTGGAACATTCTAAAATTTGAATACTAACTCCTAAACACAAATGTTTATCCATTGACAAAAAAAAACAAAAAACACAAATGTTTATTAGAAAACATACCCGCATACTAGGCATGGGCATTTCGGGTATCGGGACAGGAAAATACGTATAAAGGACGGGAAAATACAAGTAAGGGACGGGAACATGTAGTTTTGGTATTGGAAAACACTACCCAAAGTATTCCCGGTAAAGAAATGGGACGGGAAATATGGGTAACGGGACGTGTTCGGAAAATTCGGGTAGCTAAAATCACTTTCCAAACTTTCAATAATTTGGGTAAGGATCAATTTCGAGACGAGTATTTTGGGAAATTTGGGAACATTTTGGGAAGTTTGGGAAATTATGGATAATTTTTAGGTATTTTACTATCTTTTAAGTTTTAATTTTACAACGGGTCATTCGAGTACCCTATCTCATTCTCGTTCCCTTTGCGTACCCATTTGAACTAAATAAATAATCCCAAATGGAAAATTATTTAAATGAGACTGGGAATGGGATGGGAAATTCGAGACGGATATTGATCGGGATGGTTTCCCCTCTCGAAATGCACAGGCCTAGCGCATACTACTTTCTATATCAATGGGTAACCAATTGTTTTTTTATATACAGTTTAAAGGGTGTATGTAGCTATTATATTAGGTCCCGCATATATATGCGGGATTAATAATTTAATATTTTATAATGCGTGAAAAACTATTAAAAATGGAAAATAATATTAGATCACTTGTAAAAGTAACAAAAATAAGACTGTGAAAACCGATATAAAATCACATCCAATTAAAGAAGTCTAAGAGAGTATTTTTATTTTTTTCTTTTTTATTAACTTTGATTTTCAGGATAAATTTACATTTTTTTTTTATTAGTAACTTTAACTTTTAGGATTAGAAATCGATTATTAAATTTTTTTTTTATTGTTAATATTATGTGACAAAATCGAATTGAAATTTTTATTACACATGCTAAAATCTGATCGATTCACTTGACACGTGTCAAAATCATGTGAATTAATAAATTTGAAACATTCAATTTTATATGATAAGATAGTGATTCATTTTACAGCAAAGTAATATAAATTATCACTTAAAATCGTTTATCAACAAAAAATATCACTTAAAATTAAAATCAACAATTAACTTTTTTTTTGAATGAATGTTAAATTTATTCGACTAAAAAAATGTTTTTACATCTGTGATACGAACTAAATTTTAAAAAACTGCTAACTCAACGAGGACTAAAAACATCTAAAAATAAGGAATTTAATTGTTTGGTCGAGAAACTAGCCAGAATTATGAGCTTTCTTCATATCTATGATCGCCCAATTTTCGAATGGAGTTAAACCTATAACTTTTCGTAGAATGCCTTTTAACAAAAACAAAAACAAACCTATAACTTTTCGTTTAATCTCTCGAAAGTTTAATAACAAAAAAAGTAAACCGAATAGTTACACACAAAAAAAAACAAAGTAAACCGAATAGAGACATCCGAAAAAGTGCATGACATGAACGTGGTGGTGGGATGGCCAATGGCCATGATGTTTTTTTTTTTGGACAAAATATGGCCATGATGTTACCAACCTTTAAAACAAATTTTGGTGGATCACACGTAGTAAATTGTTCATTAATGTAGGATGTAGAAATATCTATAATGCATGAAAATAACAACACATCCATTATTTTCAAAAGAAAAAAAAACGAAAAAAATAATGGGATGCACTTATGAAAACAACAACACAGCCATTATGAAAACAGAACCCTTTAGCAAAAAACAATTGTGAAAACAGACAATTTTCTATGGGTACTATAGTAATGAGATTTGTTTTTACTGAATTAAATAGTTTTCATCACTATTCAAAAAAGAATTAAGCATAACCCTAACTTATACACCCAAATGGACTTTTTAATTATTAAAAGTACTTGAATCGAAAAATGTTTTTGTTTGCCCAATAATTTCTTAAAGAATACTTTCATATTTAACTTCAAAATAATTGATGTATTGTTTTTCACTGATTCTTTATTATAATAATCAAATCAAATACTGTAATGTATGTTACAAAACCGGATAAAACGGAGACATATCCCAAAATTTTTTACGGGAAACAGAGTCAGCAAGATCTCATCAATTGATGTGACACGCCTCATTGCCTAGTTTGAAAATATAATTGGTTGGCAAATGGCCGACTAAGCATCAAACCTAGGTCCATAATTTTTACATCACATATGAAAGAAAGTGTACGATTGTGTGCACTGAAACCATCAGCATCCGAGACTTGTGTCTCGCCGAAGACAGCCGAAGACATATGTCTTCCCAAAAAGTTGATGACGTGTCGCGACGTGATTCGTCGCGACATAAAAAAATCAATTTCTTTTTTTTTTAAAAAAAAAAGCGGAAAACATCCAAGTTGGGTCTCCAATGTAGATGCTCTAATGACTAATGTTATGTAGTTGTGCCCATTTTCTTTGGTTTAACCATAATAGACTTAAAAACAGGATATCGACGTCAGATTCAATTGAAATCAACAGAGAAAAATCGAAATCATATAATCAACACGGAAATGTCCACAAATTTAAAACATTAGTTAAAATAAGTGCAGTGTCTATAAACATTAAATGCAATTATGAAAAGAAAATAAAAAAAAACATTGCTATAAATTTTGTGGTAGGCGTTATTATATGTATACAGAATCTTGTGTCCGGATTGGAAAATAATGCAAAAGTACTTCATCTTTAAACTTGATTTTGTACTTGTTGGTATTGACAAATCATTACTTGCGGTTTTTGTTTGTTCACTATGCAAAATATTGGAAGCATTAGATTTGGGAAATCATGTGCACTGTGGCCTCGTGAGTCAAACAGTACCATAGTCTATGGTCCATAGATAGTAAAGTTACCTAAGTACGATCATTGTTGTCTTGAAAACTCAGCGGTGATTTAGGTATCAAACAACGTAAGGAAATTCTTACAAGCAAATAGTAAATTTCAGGAAATAAATAGTATTGATGCTATATTATTCACATATTACACTGAGATTTCCCTAACCGGGGCAGACTTAACAAAATATAGTATTTCAATCCTGAACCGATTTGGCCGATCTGAATGGTAAACTCATTATTTGGTGGGTAATCATACCATTTAAAAAATCCAAATTTTTATGTCTTGTTTAAATCCTGAAATTTTGACCAAAAAAACCCATAACCTGATTAGTTTTCGGGTCGAATTCTAACCTCCATATTTTAAATAAAGTATTTAAAATTCAATCAAAAAAATATTTTACTCGTTTATCTCTATGTTTTCCTTTATTTGATATCGATTTATTTTAGTTTTTTTTTTAAAAAAAATATTTAAATACAATTAAAATAAGTTTTTGTTTAAAAATAAATAAGTTTATAGACAGATAACCGCTTTTTTTACTGGAAACTGAACAGTTCCAGTCATTATTTTGGCGGCACAAACTCGAAAGTTAATTTGATGGTTATAAGTGAAAGTTTCTTTAGTTTCATGGTTTATAGTAAGACTGTAATCCTCTTAAAGTTTAAAGTGCTAACAATTATACTTTTGAAGATTAGAAATGCGATTTTCCCGTATTTATAATGGTCATTATTTAACTTTAATATGTTCTTTCCGTTTTTTTTTAATGTTCTCTCCGTATTGTTCATTATATCTGTTTGTTCTGCATCTTTCGTTATGCTTTCCACATTCAAACTTCTAGGTCTTGAATGGAAACGGTTCAGTGTGGGATGGAACGAAATAGGTGTTAAAACAGACGAAATAATATCAAAATTTTCATAAATTTTGGATATTATTTTATCTGTCGGACTGTCTCCATCCCGTTCTGCTACACGCACTGCACAGCAATTGTCTCCATTTGGAGCCAAATATTACCATGTACATAAGAGTTCAACGACGATGAAGAAAACAAATATCATTGGGTATCTAAGCACATAGTTCTTTGGGAGTGATTTCCTATTATATCTTGGTGTATCTTATTTTCACACGACAAAAGAAAAAACTCATAATCAGTTCCCAAAACTTTGGTTCACTGAAATTCCAGAAGTAAAGGTTCTCCAACCCTGAAAGTAGAAACTCTCAAACATTCATTTCAAATTATTGTTTTTCGTTTTGCTTCTTTCGTTCTCATATATATTTTTTAGAAGACAAAACAGGTGGAGAGAGGATAACAAAATGGAAGCTTCAAGCACAAGAAGCGAAAAGAAGAAGAAGAAGCTTGAGAGAGAAAACACCAATACTCAAAAGAACAAGAAGCTGCCCAGTGTTTGGTTTTCACTGAAGAAATCTCTCTACTGCAAATCTGATCCCTCCGATGTCCACGACCCGAGATCCAGAAAAGAGCTTGCTACCATATCCACCAAGAGAACAACCTGCCGGTCCGGTTGTTCAAGGTCCATAGCCAACCTCAAGGACGTAATCCATGGAAGCAACCGGCATTTGGAGAAACCGCCTTGCTCTAGCCCTCGTTCTATCGGAAGCAGCGAGTTTCTCAATCCCATTACTCACGAGGTCATACTTAGCAACTCCACGTCCGAGCTCAAGATCACTGCCGCCGGAGACATAGCCTCCCCCACCGGAGCAAGAGAATTCGTGGGGACTCTGAGGCCAGGGACGCCGCTGAATTACTCCGGTTCGTACAGGAGCCACGCGTCGAGAAAGGCTTCGTTAGCTGTGTCGGAGAGAGACAGGGAAGGATTAGGGATTCACCCGAGCAGGAGAGATTCCGCCATCAATGGAGACAATTCCTCTGTTTCTTGCCATAAATGCGGCGAGAAGTTTAGCAAACTCGAAGCTGCAGAAGCTCATCATCTCACCAAACACGCCGGTAATTATCACATTACAACATAATCACATTGAATTTCACAATTAGGTTACAAAGTTTCCTACTTTCCGTCAAATTTCCCCCCAAGTTTTCATCTTTGAATGTCGCAATTTAGGCTACAGAGTGGTGTCTTTATCAAAGAAATTGAATTTACCCAAATTTCAGTGACTGAGCTCGTGGAAGGCGATTCGTCCCGGAAAATCGTGGAGATAATCTGCAGAACAAGCTGGTTAAAGTCAGAGAATCAAGGCGGGAGAATCGATCGGATCCTGAAAGTGCACAACATGCATAAAACCCTAACCAGATTCGAGGAATACAGAGACACGGTGAAGATAAGAGCGAGCAAGCTACAGAAGAAACACCCGAGATGTATCGCCGACGGAAACGAGCTGCTCAGGTTCCACGGCGCCACCGTCGCGTGCGCTCTCGGAATAAACGGGTCTACGAGTCTATGCTCGTCGGAAAGGTGCTGCGTTTGCCGGATAATACGGAACGGGTTCTCGGAGAAACGGGAGATGAACAACGGCATCGGGGTTTTCACGGCGTCAACGAGCGGGAGGGCGTTCGAGTCAATCGAGATCGCAGGTGGTGATGGGAACACGGAGAGGAAGGCGTTGATCGTGTGTCGGGTAATCGCCGGGAGGGTTCATCGGCCGGTGGAGAATATAGAGGAGACGGGTTGGTTGAATGGGTTTGATTCTTTGGCCGGTAAAGTTGGGTTGCACACAAATGTTGAGGAACTCTATTTGCTCAATTCTCTAGCTTTGCTTCCTTGTTTTGTGGTAATCTGCAAACCCTAAATCAAAATTTTGAAAGAAAAAAAGTTGGGAAATTTTGGGTCGAATTGATTGTGTGGTATCAATAGAGTTTCAAAAACGCAAATTTGGGATATTGATTGATCCCACTATGAAAGTGTCAAGCTTTCAGAAATAATAGTAGTGTGTACATGTGATTGATGAGAATGAACTCTAAGTGGCATATGAAAGTTTTTTTACTACGCATATGAATATACTTGTAAGTTCAAATTAAAAATGTAAAGCTTCTATCAGGTTGTTTTGAGAATGAACTCTAAGTGGAAAAACACAGAATGTTCTTGTTCGTACGTAGTGTGTTTAATTAAATATCATTGGCTATTATACAGATGTGAATTGTGAACTAGAGAATGGTATCAATGAAGAAAAGGAAAAGAATGGATCGGTTGAAGAGCGTCAGAAAGAGGCTTTGTTTCACGGGTGGAGGATAACTGGCAAACAAAAATAAACAATCTTAGGCTGCAACTGGTTGCACCTTTAGAGGAAAAATAGATTCCTCTAAAATTTTACCATTTAGGTTGAAAATGAAATTTGAGAGGAATCTATTTTTCCAACTCATTCCACGTTAGTTAGATGAACAAAGAAGAGAAAATTAAAAAAAATTTCTTCCACTAATAAGAAGAGTAACAAGTTGAAAATTATTCCTCTAGATTTTTTCTACTAATTTTTATTCATCTTGTTACTTTGGAAAACAACCAGTTGCAGCCTTAGTTTTTAGTAGAGGTTAAAGCAGGACGTGCTACTCCGAAATATTATGCGTTCCAGCGTAGAATATTAAATTTGAATCATATATAAAAAAGGGGTCCAAAATTGAAAATTTGACTATACATCAAACATGCTATGCTTTTGTTTGAATTGAAAAGACGAGCGAACAAGAACAAAAATAACATGACTCGCAGCTAGCATATTGTTTGAATAAAGAGAAATGGTCCATACCATTTGCAAAGGCACCGAGACAGAGATTGCATCAAAAGCGACGACAAAACTACAAATACTAAAACACAACTTATTAAACACAGCTAGAACAAGTAAGACCCATTATTTTAGACGTTAAAATGATTTTGAGAAACGTTTAATTAAATCTGGTTATTCAAACATGAGTTTAGGTCCGGCAGTATGGGTGTGTAAACAAAAAAAATAAGAATTTGTGGTAGAAATAAACGTTTTTATTTTATTTGATGAATCTGCTTACACAAGATATCCGAAGTCTTAAATTTGAATACATTATCATATATACAAGATCATAGTCGTGAAGGTTAAAGAAATATATTTTGTATATAGTTAAGCGATTAAAATGCAAATTTGCATTGGTTCATTGCCTAACGGGTTCACTTTGATAGTATATTAAGAAGACCTTTAAAATCAATTACTTGTTAAAATTGGAAAAAAGTATTATTGGATTCTAAAAATCACAATGGTCTGATCAAAACCACAAGCAAAAAAAGAAAGAAAAAGAAAAGACAAATTGTTGTTGATCTCACTTCTTGAGTTTGTGGTTCAAGGTAGGAAACCTAAAATTGATGGAAGCATCAATTGTTTGATGAACAATTTCATCTATACCATATTTGTACTGAAACCCCAATTCTCTTAACTTTTTTGAAGAAATCATAGGCTTCGTCAAACATTGTCTCTCTTCCTCATCGTCATTTACCCTATAAATCAAGAATAATATAATTGATTTTCTTAGGAAAAAAAAAACAATGAAGAATAAAAAGTATTTCAAGAACTTACTTTTGAACTTTACAAAGATGCTCCTTAGAGAAGTGATGAAGCATCAACTCATGCATATCAATGTTATCAACACAACATATGTATTGACCTTCAGCTTTTGGTTGTTCCATCAGAAACAAATGCGCGCTGCAAATATCATCAATGTGTACCAAACCGATCGAACCCATTCTTTTGTTCACTGCTGATAGTATCGCAAACAACTTTGAGTCACCTGATTTTATTATCATGTAAAAAACCTAAATGGTTAAGCATGCCCACTTTTTTCGTAACTTATATGTGATGATGAAAAAGGTTATATATATATATACACACACCTGTAATTGGAGACAAGAGAACTTGAAGGCTTGATGGTAGAGAAGGAGTAAGGAATGGACCCGAGACAGTAGTTGTAATGACTGAAACAAGATCCATTCCTCTCTCTTTTGCATATCTAAATGCTTCTTCCTCTGATACGAGCTTCGATAGTACATAAATCTGTCGCCCACACACGAAGTCTAATTCTGTTAATGACGCCGACAATATATTGTAAGGCGTTATTTAATGAATTAGATACTAATTGTAATACTAGTATTTACCCATCCACTTGCTTTTGTTTTAAGGACATGATCAATGTGAGTCTTGCAAGTCTCATCCACGACAGATCTCCATCGTTCATTCTCATATTTGGCTGTGAGAGTACTGATGGATGATGTAAAGACAACTCTTTTGACTGATTTTGACTTTAGACAAGAACCAAGTACATTCCGTACGCCTTTTATAGCCCGATCTATCACTTGGCTCTGGACATAACTCTCTGCGAATCACTCCAACAAAACCCGGTTTGTTTCGGTTAAATTCAAGACCAGACCGATGAGCTAGTTTCACCAAATCATGGTCAATATTTCAGTTGATTTATAATAATAATAATAACATTCTAAGACCATCTCCAATGTATTGCTCTATTTTTCTATTTTTTACTCTAAAATAGAGTAACTCTATTTTGGAGTTGAGTTTCACTCCAATGCCACTCTATTTTAGAGTTAAAAATAGAGTCATGAACAAAAAAAATAGAGTTGACTCTAAATATAGAGCCAAATATTAAAAACTCTATTTTTGGCTCTAAAATAGAGTTGGGTTGGAGAAGAATTGACTCTAAAATAGAGTTTGGAGCAAAAAATAGAGATGGGTTGGAGATGCCCTAAGATTAGTACTAAACCGAAGATATATATTGTAATACTAACGGTTTGATCCGGTTGACTTGAAAGTGGTTAGGGCATTTTGAAAAAGAAAAAAAACGGTGCAACGAAAAGGTCGTACCGAGATTGACGTGATTTGGTGAGATATCAAACTCCATGGAAGCCGCGACATGGAAGACACCGTCACAGCCCTCAACGGCGTCATCAAAGCTGCCGTCATCTTGAAGATCGGCTCGGAATAATCTAAGCCGTTCATTTCCTCTCCATTTGGATTGAAAATATTGAGATTTTTCTGTCAGAGCAAGAAGCTTTTAGTTTAACTGCGAAGTCTTCAACCAAATTTACAAAAACAGTCCAAATTTTAGTTAAAATAACTAATTAATCCATATGTATTTTAACAACCTCTGTAAAGTACCTGAGATTAGATATAAACAGACACATAAAACTCGATGATTTTTAACCACAAACGAAGTTACTTATGTTTAATTTGCACTAAGATTAACAAATAATTTCAGTCCCATGCAATAACTTATTATTGACAATCATATTTACCCGAATAGTTATAAAAAAAAGAAAAAAATTAGTGTTTTTTTATACCAAGATCTCTGAGAGTGGCATGAACAGTGTAGCCTCTTTCGAGAAGAGACTTAACCAACCAAGAACCGATGTATCCACCTGCACCCGTCACGCAATACGTCGTCGTTTTCATTCCCTCTCCGTTCAATTCCATCGTCTCTCTTTTTCTTCTTCTTCTCACTCTAATATCTTTTTCTTCTCCATATACCAAACTGGGTTTTTCAGTGTAAATCTTGTAACCAATACCACCGCCTTTTGTCTGTGATGTTTTAATATTGTTTGTTTGTTTTTTTTCTTCTAATTTGGTGTTAAATTTTTTATATTTCTGACAAAAGTTGTGTTTTCAAAAATCTGACATTTGGAAAACTACAAGACAGACAGATTTTTTCTTCTTCTTTTCTTTATGGCATATTATTATATTTGGTAAGATTGGATTCTTGCAACATTGGCGTTATTATCATGGTGCATTTTGATATATAATATTATTACTCTTTGGAAACTGGGACAATGTAGAAGAGGAGATAAAAAGATGTAACATGATACAACACCATTAGATTATAAGACAGATGAAGAAAGAAATCTTAAGAACAGTGAAGATACTTTAATTTGTGAATCCATGAACAATGGTTCCTCTTGAGTTCGATTCTTGTTGGGAACTAAGTTTCTGCTAATTTGGCCAAATGGAATATGGGACTAATGTCTAGGCCCCATTTGCAAACTCGGATGTACGCTTAGCCCGTTGGTGATACACCTCCAGGAGATTAGTCTGAGCCTCTTCATGAGCCTGGGATTTACCCATGAGTCATCAAAAAAAAAAAAAAAGTGAAGAGACAGCTGTTGGAAACTGCAAGACTTGTGTTGTTTCTTAATTTTCTTCCATTTTTCTCAATATCGTAGATTGTGTTCACATAACTGTAACACCGATCGAATTTAATGGAATACTAGGATAGCACAGAGTAATTTAAAAAAAAAATGTTTTTATCTGAATTTTACAATATAACTAACTAATGATTATAGATAAAACTGTCAATTTGTAATAATTTATCTATTTAACCCGTTTTGCAATGAACTAAAATATTATTCAGACTAACCCGCAAAAACTTATACTATTGAAAACATAACTGTAATATGCACCGTAAAATGATTCTAGTTTTAGTGGTTAATCTACAAACTCGTAAAAAAAAAATCTTGTGTCTAACTTTTTATAAAATTAGTAAAATATTTTTCAACTTTTGTTTTGATATATATTCAAATAAAATATAATAAATTATAGTGAAAAATATAGCAAGATTTTGAATAGATTTTTTTTTTGAATATATATGAATTGATTATTATTTTAAAATATATAGTATTAAAAATAATTAAGAAATTAAATAATAAATAATATTTTTAATGCAAAATATATACTTTCCATATTCTAATCAATAATTTTAAAAGATTCTTATATCATTTTTTTTTTCAATTATTTTTTGTTATTTATAATAGTATTTTATGTAATAACTTACAAAAAAAAATCATTTTTAAAAATATCTTATTAAATAATATTATAAAGATCTAAAAATATCTCGCGAGAGATAAGCATTTGACTTCTAGAAAAGTTTTATTACCGGAGAGGATGACATGGGCTAAACTCTTGTGTTTGCTTTCTCTTCTTCTTCCACATCACATGAGCAGGCTTCCAAGGACATTGTAAGAAGGCTTGGCCAGACCCACACTTCTATAATAATCTGAAAACGAATCATATCGTAACACATCATTAGCACTAATAAGTTCGACAAAATCTTAATTATTTACTATATATATTTCTCTATGGATAACACGTCCGCCCATAGAATTCACCCACGAAAACATGCGATCTGTTGACGCTTTTCTGCATTTCGAAGTTTAAACTCATTTTCGTCCTCTAGCTAGTGAGACGGATTTTGATTCACAATGATAACTTTATACACATGTACATGTGCATACACATAAATGTAAATGTATATTGATTTGGACATGTAATATAATCGTTGTACGAATGTTATTACTACTATATTATTGAAGACCCTTTAACAAAAAAAAGAAAGTTATTACTATATTAACATCCGAATATAAATCTGCATAAGCATAATATATGTGATTGTTTACAAACAAAAATGTGCACAATGGCATGATGAAGTGGTGGGTGGTGTCTGGTGGATACAATTACAAAGCATGAAAAGTTGGATCTTTATATAGACAAAAACCTCTTCATGGGGACACCTAAAAGAAGACCCTTATCTTTCATACTCACGCACACACAAATCCACAATAACCACCAAGCCTATAGTACATTCATTACTACTAAAGAATCTATTACTGCAACACACGCCACGATTCAACAATAAAGGGAATCTTATCTTCAAAACCCAATTTAGAAAAAAAAAAACTTTTGTAAGAAAATAAACCTTCTTTTGCTGTGTACTCGGATGAATGATCAACACAATGAACGAAAGCAAAAGCAAGAGAGAATCGAATTGAAATAAATACCCTTTGTTTTTCACACAAAAAAAAATATACCATTTGTTTTTGGCGCAAAAAGAGATACATACTTTTTGTCTATGGTTTTTAACCTTTTTATTATTAAACTAATGAATACTATTTATAAAAAAAACTAGTGAATAATAAATACATACCCTAAGAATTTTTTCATGTTAACAATTTATTAATGGTGTAACAAGTTAACTACCAATCTTTCGTCAGTACATTTTAAATAAGACTCCATCACAAAATTACGTAATGACGAAATAATTGTCGCTAAACAACTAGCTACCACTCCATTTCGAAGCTAGAAGTCGATATTGAAGGACTACAAATCTTTAAATAATAAATTGAAAATAAAATTAAAGTTTTCATCTCCATTGTCGGTATATAATACCGTTGAGGATAATAGTATTGATTGGTGGTGATAAAACAACGGAAATCAATACTATAAAACACTAGTCTCTTTTTATGTTGACACATAAGTTTCAAAAAAATTAAATATGAAAAACCTATCAAAACAAAACATGAATATGCATCAATTTACACATCAATTTATTTGGATAATTAACCACATAGGCTTTAATCAACCAATAATATGGTATTACTTGTTTATAAAAATTAATGTATGGAATTTAATTCGATAAATCAACGCCTTAGTGGATACAGCAAAAAAAAAAAAAAAAAAGGGTAATGACAACTGTATTGAAACATTTAATTTGGATGGGATACATTGGAGAAGAAATGTGCTAATATTAAAAAGTAACTAGGATTTTATCCGTGCTAATTATAGTATGGGGTATTTTTTTTTTAAAAAAAAATCTTTTGAAATTTAAGAAAATTGTTTTTATTTGAATTTTATAATATGTCTAACTTATGATTATAAATAGAATTGTCAAACAAAATAATTTGTTTATTTAACCTGTTTTGCAGTTGACTAAAATATTATTCGGGCTAACCCGTAAAACCTATAATCTTGAAAACATAACTCTATTATGCACATTTTAATGACTCTAGTTTTGTGGTTAGTTCATGAACTCTTAAAAAAATCAATTTTCTTGTGTCTAACTTTTTATAAAATTAGTAAAATATTTTTCATCTTTTATTTTAATATAAATTTAAATAAAATATAATGAAAAATATATCAAGATTTTGAATAGATTTTTTTCTTAAATATATATGGATTGATTATTATTTAAAAATATATAGTAGATAACATCTTTAATGCAAAATAAACATTTTTCATATTTTTATCAGTAATTGTAAAAGACAATTATATATTTTTTATTTTAATTATTATTTATTATTGTAATGACATTTCATGTAATAATTTACAAAACAAAGTTCATTTTCAAAAATGTCTTGTTAATAATATTATAGAGATATAGTTCAGTATCAATTTATCATGGTCTATTTGCATGCATGTGGAATACACAATTATATATAAAAAAAAAAAAATTTGTATATTTGGGGACACGCTTTTGTCTATCCTTCGTACTAACGTAGTGGCAATTGGTACAGACAGGGAACGATTCTCATGAATGAGAGAAACGTTTCGTATTGATTCCATGCTCAAAGCTGGTTTGTAGGATTAGTAATCCAAACCAAAGCCTCTCTCACATCGTCAGTTTGGTACAAAAACCAAACCGGTTTGCCTGCAAGTTGAATACTACTTCGAGTATAAAGCTCATTTTCACATGACATTTTTCATGCTAAATAATAGTTTGTAACAATTTTTTTTGTATCTAACGATATAGAAAGACTATTTTCTCAAATAAATATGTAATACAAATTTTTTTATATTTGGGAACAATTTCAGTTTTTTAAAAACATTGTTTCAGTTAATTTTAAAAATTTGTAACTACACAAAAAAGTATAAAAACATTAGAAAAAAAAAAAAAAAAAAAAAAAACTGCAACGCAGCGGAGGAACCAACCTAGTAGCAACTAATAATAATTAGTACTTCTCAATTTATCGACGAATTGTTTTTCATTAGCGGTGGATTATGCAATCCCTAATAGGTTATTCTTTTGTAGTTTTTATATCTACATGTAATCTTAGGTCAACAAATTAAACAGCACGGATTCCAAAATAGTTAGGTTTCATGTTTTGGTTTTGTTTTTCTGATATATTTTGCTTTTTTAACTGAAAATTAATTATTATAGTGAAATTTTAACAAATGATTTTTAGAAATGTTATTAGGGTGAAAATTAGGGGGAGTCATTCAATTAAAGAATTTAATTGAAAGAATTAAACTTTCTATAAAATTGTAATGTTATTCAATGATGCATTTCATAAATTCTTTTAAATTTATGTGTTACTAGATTAAATATTTGTAGCTATTCTTCCAAATTAATTTAAATTCTAGTGTTATTCAATTTATTGATTTCTTAATTCTATTAATTATTAGTGTTATTTAATTTTACTGCAGTTTCTATGATGTTATCATTTCAAAGGAATTTCAATAAAAAAATGCAAAGAGTCAATTTTTTTTTATCAATTGTACTGTCATTTTGATACAATTATTTAAAATCCCAACAAAAACTTTAAATTACGTTAAAATCATTTATTTTTAAATTTTTTTGTATTCTCTTAAATCCAATCATCCAATACTCCCTCCTTAATTGAATTATGATGGAAAAATAATATATCATTTTATATGGTAAAATTAATAAACAAGAGTTGCATTGTGTCAGGGCTACTATATAGTGGTTCGCCCTAGCCTCCTTCTCCCAGGCACGGAAATCGAAGCACCGCCGCCAAGCTTAGCTACGCAAGGATGGGTCTGCACCACCACCGCGTCGTCTCCCAGGCCTCCTCCTGAGCCTAGTCCCTTCCTCCTGGGCTCCCGTCGGACCTCCGTCGCCGCCGTCGAAGCCTTCTCGCTTATGGCTCTTAAACTCCGTTTGTCCGCTGCTCCTCCCTCGTTTCTCTCGCCGTCGGCTTTGTCTGGTGGATTCTCGCCTTCTCTCCACCACCGACTGCGTCTCTCGCCGGAGCCATCGAACCCTCCCAAGCCTCCCGTACCTCCAGATCCACCGCCTTCTGCCCATTCTCGCTGTCTACTATCGCCGATCTGCTCTCCCCTCGTGCTCTCCTTCACCGGACCTAGTCTCTCATCGCCGGCGAGTCTTTCCCTCCGACCAGCAAGGACGTGCCTCTTCGTTTTCGAAGGTACCCCCGATGCATATGGGTTTGGTGCGCTTGAAGCTTGCCTCTGGCCGAGCAGATCTATGACCGGCATTTTCAGAGCTCTTGGCTCCTCCCTGGACATGCCTTCTCCCCTCACGGTCCCCCAGGTTCTCTCTGAAACTTCACTCTATGTCTCCTCTTCGGAATGGGTTTGGAAGTTTGTTGATTGGGTGGTACTAGATTTGGGGTTTCCGAGTTTAGGTTCCTTTGTCCGGATGGTTTTAGTATCCTTCAGTTCTTCTTATGAGCCATTTAGTGGTACCCATGTCGCCTCTGTGCGATCTTTTACTACAGTTTGCAGGTTCTCTATTGTAAATCTGGCTTTTGGGGCTGTGAGTTTGGTTTTCTCTTCTTGGTGGCAGACTGAAGGAAAACTAAACGCTATGACCCCTCCGGTGAATCGGGTCCTGCCAGGAGGTTGTTACCATGTTGCCTCTCCCGGTCTTCCAATTTCCATTGGTTCTACATTCATGCCCTTTAGTGGCATCCTTATCGCTTTGGTGCGATCCTTTTCGGCGAGTTTGGGAAAATTGAGTAAATCCAAGGCTTCCTTGCCTGTGGTGTCAATCCGTGCAGGGTTTTCCCAAACTGACTCTGAAGAAATAAGGACTTTCTCGGTAGAATCCGAGTCCTTACAGTTGGTTGGAGCCATCATCTCAGGCTCTTGTGTTCCTGAACTTTTTGGTATCTCAATTCTCACCAGAAGTTTAGTTTCCATTACTCTCAAGTTTATCCTATCGACGGATTCGAGCCTAGACTTGAATTCGCTGTCATGTGGTCACACTCTATCTGCTTCAATATTTATTGTTTTTAGTTTGTATTGCCATTATCAAAGAGGATGGATAATTCTCTCTTGTTGTAGTATGGAAGTTTAAGTAATGAGAAGAAATTGTTGTCCAAACAAAAAAAAAGAGTTGCATTGTGTCACTAAGGGGATGGTATTTAATTAAAGAATTTAATTGAATTAGAAGAAATTAGACTTTCTATAAAATTCTACTGTTATTCAATGATCATGTATTTCATGAATTCTTTTAAATTCATGTGTTATTGGATTAGATATTTATAATCATTCTTCTATATTACTTTAAATTCTAGTGTTATTCAATTTTTGGATTTCTTAATTTTATTAAATATTAGTGTTATTCAATTTTATTGCAGTATTGATGATAGTGTCATTTGATAAGAATTTAATAGAATTTCAATGAAAAATTGTAAAGAGTCAATTCCGAACATTTTTGCTGTCATTTTGATAGAATTCATTAATATTCCAACAAAAAACTTTAAAATTACTCAAAATCAATTGATTTTAAATGTATTTGCATTCTCTTAAATTCAATCATCCAATACCCCACCTAAGAGATCCGTGTTTGGTTAATTTAGATATATAGATCATTGCAAAATTTTACATTTATAGAAAAAAATAAAAGAAGAACTAATATTTGATAGAGTTAGAGGATTTGTTGTGGGCCAATGGAATGTTGGGAAGAGTTATATTGGTCTGTCTACTTTAGTGCGATCAATAGAAAGAGGAAGACGAAAAATATTGAGATGATAAGAAGTATGTTGTTGAAAGTAACTCAATTTTTTTAATGGATTTTAAAGGGGGGCTACTAGAATGAACAACTAAGAAAATTAAAATATTTCAATTTATCTAATAGTATCGGGTTTTTTAGACCTATTTGTTTGCCCATTTTTGTCCTTCTGACTTCCTATATCAAGTCAAAACTTTTTTTGATCGTTGATCTTTTCCCCCATTACATAATTCAATGGAAGCAACGGAGTATTCCTAACCTCTCCTTTATTTAGCGAACTAGTTTTTGTGGAGACCATATTATTTTACCCTATGTGCCTAAAGCTATTACGATGTACATCTATACAACTCTATACTTTCCACTCGTGGTCTTAATTTTGTTCCCCACCTTCTTTGGTTTCTAACAAAAGTTCCTCTACTTTTCTTCTTATTATTATTATTATTATATTCCAGTTCCTTTTTCGCAACATATTACGAATAACTTATCCTTTATTATTATTATCAAACTGATAATCTATTTTAAAAATAATCATAACAAGAACAAGAAAAATAAAAATAAAAAAAGGCGCTAACCCTAGCAAGAAAATAGTGCGCATTTGTTCATGGAATCATCAAAACAATCCATCCTTAAATGATTTTTTTTTATATATCCTTAAATGATTTCTTCTTCTAGAAGCTTTTTAGAAATATGAGGAAGAGTATAGTTTAAATGATTTCCTCTTCTATACTCTTCCGCACATTTCGAAAAAGTTTCTCATTACCCCCAAAACCAGCAATATCATTATTGGGTATATGAAGCATCGTCACGCTTCTCAATAGGATGAATCTATTCGATCTCACTATCAATTACATCAAAATATTTTTATAAATACACTCTTGTTTTGTTTTGGACCGAGATCCTAATCATTATAACTCGTATTTATAATTCCAAGTTTATGAGATTTCATTTTTAAAATTGGTTGGTAACTAATGAATGAAATACCTCATGTGTATTTCTTTTATTATTAGACTACGTCATATATTTTATTTAATGTGTGATGTTAGTTTTGTTTATAACCTTGAAAATTTGTGATTTCAATGGATAAATTCAATGGAATCCAACAAAACCCTAAATTAAAAGAAATTGGGATCATCAAGGTATAAATAATGAACGAAAAGGAAATCAACCAAAAGACACGTGTTTCTTTTGTAAGAAAAAAAAAAGTTAACTACTTTACTGGTTGTGGTTGTGGCCTTGTGGGTGAAGCGGGCGTTGGCTACGTGCATGGACCCATCGGTTATGATGATTATTGGGGACACGAATCAATAATGGGCTTAAAAGTTCGTATGACCTAAGATCCATTTCACCTTATCCCTATTGAATGATACTAACTTAATTACATGGTCTAAACACATTTTGAATTTGATGCACCTTGTTTTTCCGATACCTAAATACCCACTTAGCTTGCTCTTTTCAACTTTTTCTATAAGATAAATAATAATCTTAAGTTAATCTTAGGCCTGTTTTTAATTAATATTTGCGTAAGCATCGTCACAAACAGAAGGAAACTCTTTGACTTGATTCTAATCAGATTTATGATTTGCGTTATGTTTATATAAATTTATTTATATTGTACATGGAAACAGTACACTAGGGTGTAGTGGTTTTTTAGTCTACACTCACATATGCATGCACATTGCTAGATTAAAATCCAAATTATCATACATCGACAATACCAATACAAGGCATTATAGTATATAAATTTTGGTAATGATGATTCATTTATCTAATTCTTTAGAGCTATTTACAATTTATATTGATAATAAAAATATAAAGTTAGAGTTTGTTTATTTTAGAGTATTTGCAATACATGACAATTAATAACTACAAAATTAAGTTTATTTTTTGACCACTTAGAAAAGATTTTCTCACCCTCATCTCTTCCAACTAATTACTTTTGTTTTTTTCTTTCTCTTCCATTGTTCCACAAGAAGCCACCGACGAAGGCAAGGACGGCAACGCTGGTGAAAAAGAATCCGACGGAGGCGACGCCGGTGATATGAACAGTGTCGCCGGATTATCATATGATAACTGAATTAACACAATAATCTATGATATGATAACTGGTTTAACATGACAATTTCATAAAAATGAACATGATAATTGGGGTTAACATGACAATGTTAACGATACTAATTATATGTTAACGATGTTAAGAATGATAAATGGGGGTAACATGAAAATGTTAACGATGATAACTGAGTTAACACGATAATGTTAACGATGTTAACAATGATAATTAAGTTAACATGACAATGTTAACGATATTAACAATGATAACTGGATTAACATGACAATGTTAACAATATTAACAATGATAACTGGATTAACATGACAATGTTAACGATGATAACAATATGTTTTCTGTGTATGAATAATGGTCGTTAAATGAACAGTGCGGCCGTCCAATGAACAGTGTTGCCGGATGGTATTTTTGTGATTGTTAAAAAAGCAAATGATATTTTGGGTTTTCTCTTTCTCCTCACCTAATTTTCAAATCAACTTCTAATTTTTTGGTCAACCTTTAATATTCACCAAAATAACCCTTTATTTTAACTATATATTTCGATACTAAGTTAGAGACTTAGAGTTTATACTCATAATAATTTCTTCTAACTAATCAATACCTTTAATAGTGGTCACAAAAACTACTTTCTTTAATTATTTGAAATGTATAGTGAAACGACCATAAAATTTGATGACAAAATTTAGAGGCAAGTAAAATAAACTAGTCAATGTAGTCATACTTCAAACTGATTTTCCAAAACATTTTTAAGTATGAAATTGATGTGAAATAAACTCCAAGATAAAATAAAAAGTGGATATAATCAGGCTTTAGATGGTCTAACCATCCGCATTGCAGACCCGAAATCTATGTCTTCCGCTTTTTTTTTTTTAAATTGAATTTTTTTATGTCGCGACAAATCACGTCGTGACACGTCATCAGCTTTTTAGAAAGATATGTGTCTTCGGAAAGACATGGGTCTCGGATGCTGATGTTCTATTTTAGACATAGGTCTTGGAGAGTTCAACTCTGTAACACTCTTTATGACCCATCTTGTCAACTTTATTTTAGACACATGAATGTTTATCCTAGCCTAAGTTTTTAACTACTTTTTCCCAAGTTTATAATAACTTTTTTTTTAACTTTAAGTATATAATTACTTAATCGGAAGTAAAGTTAACTAATCATGGCTGACAGAAAATATCAAATATTTTGACTGTAATGAAATATTGCAAAAGATGAAAACCGACACACTCATTTTATTGGTTAGTAGCATGTGGTTTATGTCCATGCCCATCAATTCTGTTGGTTGTGTTTGTAAACTTTGTTGTCTTAAAGTGTTCTTACTCAAATCACATGGTCTTAATTTAATTATTTTAATACTCTTTTTACTCTATATATATATATATATAAAAGTTCTCAAGTTTGTGTCTCTTCTCTTACCAAATGAAGCCATGAACCAAAAAAACATGTCAAGTTGATGAGATATTGATTTTCTTTTTTTGTTTTTGTTAAAAATATTGATAGTCGATTATTATAAACCATTGTCGTGTTAATTAAACTAAATTTTATATATAAAATTGCAAGACCAGATTACTAGAAAGTTAGAAACCAAGCACGTTCCAATATATTATCCCACAAAACCATAGAGGTCGAATGATGATTAAACATCATTTTGGTTTTTAATAGTCAATCTGGATTGTGTTCTTAGTATCGACTTCGTAAAAATCTGAATAAAATACGTGTCCAAGTCTTAAGCATAGGAAGGTTTGAGAAAACCGTAAAGTGATATGCCACGGTGAAGACACGAGCAGTCGATTAGACTCTAAACAATTTCAATATTTGATTGACTCGACCGCTCTCTCATGCGAGAAAAGAAAACATTTACAAATTCGAAAAGTAATTAACAAATGTGGAAAATAAATGAATAGTTTTAACCCCAAATCATAAACAGCTATACAAAGGTGCACAGGATATAAGACAATTTTGAGACACCCTTAAAACACTGGTGACTAGTGGACTCTCTCCATCACTAATTTAAATAGCTAATTAAACTCAACCTAACAATACTTACATATACAGAAACTAAAAGTAAGATCAGTGATTAGTCTTAGCCTATTAGGATAAGTAAACTGGATAACGCCAATACAAAGCATGCGTCGAAAACAAAACCAAAAAGCTAAAGATCTCTCCAAATTTTTTTTTTACTTCAGCCAATAACGTTAAAAACCTTTATCATTGTTGAAATACTTAGCTTGTTAATTAACTCAGTTCACCCAAATGTATATATATGATGAAACTAATTGATAAATAACCCTCGAGAAATTTTATCCTTGTAATTATACTGTGTGGGAATTCATTCATTATTATACCTCTCGATAAAAAAATTCCATCGGAGGAGTATATGAGATTTTAGAGGGCAAAAGTAGAAAGAAATAAGGAAATAATGGAGTAATGAAGACAAACGAGAGAAGACATGAAATGAAACTCAAATTGTCAATGCTTCTTTCAATCTCAAGAGCTTTTGCCCTATTTTAGTGGGTTACTTTAATAGTTTACCTCTCAAAAAGTCAAAGATAAGGATAAAATCATAAAACTACACATTTCAAATTACTTTTTGATCATATATATATGGGATTTCTATAAACATTTTACTAATTTCTTCTCCCACGAACGATCTATTTCAAAATCAATAAACGATTTCATGACATCACTTCAAATCAAATAACAATGTAAAAAAGGTTACTTTCCGGATTTTTTTTAAGAGTTAATTTGTGAAATCGAAAAAAAAACCCCGTTTTTTAGATAAATAAAATTTTATTAAATTATTATTAGCAAATTACAAACAAAGTATCGAAAAAATTGGATATGAAACTTAGTGCATGATTTATTGGTTACACATGTAAAACTATTTTATTTAATGTTGTAGATGGCTCAATAATAATAATTAGCACGTTGGATGATAACATAGTCTCAAACTATAACATTGCACGGTTATATGACATAAATAGAAGTCGATTTAGTTAATTGGATGTCGAAACCATTTGAAACAAGTTATATAAAAATATACGCGCCTCAAATAATCAAGTACTTACAAGCATAAAAGCGTCTAAAACATGTTTTTTGAGCAGTAAAATTTCTCATCTTGTAAATCTATAAATTAATAGATAATAAATTTCGTTTATGTTTAACCAAAGAGTGATGGTTCAAAGGCGGATTATGAATGATGAAAAAAATTTGGTGTGGATTTAAGCCAATTATCATATCATCTTAAACGTGGATCTCCACGATTAACTTACTGTGAGTCATTGTAGACGTTGTAACTTGTAAGTGGTCGATTCAGTTTTNCCCTCACGAAATAAGAAAATTACTCTGCAAAAACCTAGATCTAACGCAGAGACAGAGCTCCTAGCTTCTCTCCGGTTGGCTTCTCCGATTCTTCTCTTCTCCGACTCTCGACTCCGGCAGCTTCTCTCCGTTGGCTTCTCTCCGACGGCTTCTCTTCGGCGGCTTCTCTCCGGCTACTAGAAACAAACATCATTTGGATGATCCATCTAACAAAAATAGAAACAAACATCATCTAGATGATCCATCTAGATGAATCATTTAAATGCATCATTTGGATGCTTATGTCAAATGGACTACCAAACAGGGCCCTACTCTCCACCAAAGGAGGAATTGTTTACAAAAGATGATAACAAAGCCAACATGGCTAACAAATCTGCGGCAATAACAGCCAAGCGAAGAACATAAAAGCATAAGATAGAAGCAGTCATTATACTTAAGCAATAAACATTGTCGAGAAGTCCTCGTATCTCAACGACATTATACCTAAGCAGTGAAATGACGCGATCGGAAACAAAGACCACATATAGTGATCTAAAGCCCGTGATTGAAAATGCAACTAGTGCAAGATTATCAATCGTAAAACCGGCTATAAAAGCAAAGGCAATCTGGCGCCGAATTGCTAAGCCTTTGAAAAGCGAGAACAAAGTCTTTGTAGAGCACCCTTCCAATCCGAAGATTGACCGCGCAACACAAGAGCAACGGTATAACAGCCATGGAAACAAGGAAGTTGAAGTTGAAATTGGACCCAAAGGTGTCGAGTTACATGAGACCCGAAACCAAATCCGTGAGAGTAATATGCATTCCAACAATAAACGTTCCATAGAAGAGGAGATGAGATCATCCCAAACCTACAACCGTGTGGGAAAACAACATTCAAGCAGTAAGAACTCCATGCCGGAGGAATTAAAGGGTAACAAACACTCCATAGCGGAGGAATTAGGTAAGTGATACTCGAAGGAGGAGAAAGGTGTTGCTAACAGAAGATGACTCAACAATCGCACACCTAACATACAAGAGGCGAGAGTTGGAAGAGAATTACCGGAACTAGGCAGATATGGTGGCTCCAACAGAGGGAAGCCAGCAGCAACGCCGGTCTTGCAGCAGGAGCGAACCTGGAGGACCGGGAGAGGAGGGGAGATGGCAACGTCGGGGAAGGAGCAAAACGCTTCGAAAGAGGTGGTCCTGGCGGTGGTCGGACAGAGGCGAGCTTCAATATCTCCAAACCCAACTGCAAAGGGAGAACCTTCAGGTAACAAAAGTCCAGCGGTAAAGGACGGCCTTGCGGGGAGGAGAGGAAGACTCGCCGGCGACGAGAAGCCATATCTGGCGGAGGAGAGAAGGAGAAGAGAGCAAAACGCTCTGAAATCGGCCTCCCAAACAGCAAAACACATGGCTAACGGCCGAGAGACATGGGAGAGAAGGAGATCTGGGGGCTCCGACAGTGACGCGGCGAGACAACGAGACGGCGACGCGGAGAGGCAACGAGGCAGGGAGTCGGCAAGACGGCGAGGGATAACTGCGTGACGGCGAGAAGCAAATGAACGGCATGACAGCGAGACACAGAGGACGAGACAGCGCGTAGGAGAACGATGTCGGCCCTTCCTCACGGTCGAAGGCCGGAGAAAGGCTCGACGCAAAGAGGCAGAAGCGAGTGGGGGAGGAGGGGAGGGGCGGAGGATGAAGAAACGTCCGGTGGATGGGGAGGAGAAGCTAGATCTGAGCAAAGGAAGGAGGCGCCTAGGAAGGTGTGCCCAAACATCATAGCATAAAAGCGTCTAAAACATGTTTTTTGAGCAGTAAAATTTCTCATCTTGTAAATCTATAAATTAATAGATAATAAATTTCGTTTATGTTTAACCAAAGAGTGATGGTTCAAAGGCGGATTATGAATGATGAAAAAAATTTGGTGTGGATTTAAGCCAATTATCATATCATCTTAAACGTGGATCTCCACGATTAACTTACTGTGAGTCATTGTAGACGTTGTAACTTGTAAGTGGTCGATTCAGTTTTTTACAGGTTTCGAATATAAATTTTGATTTCTATATGAGATTTTCTCTGTTCTCAAAAAAATATCTCAAATCTCTTTATTTGTTTTCCCTTGATCTTATTTTAGTTATAATTTGTTCGGTTTATTATTATTACACTCCATTTATCATCTTCGTCAGACACTATCCTTCTTTCACGTTACGTATACACACACACACATATATATATATATAATATGGTGAAAATGAAACAAACTAAACGGTCATAAAATCATAAAAATAGTGGATCACACCCAGTGCCGGCTCTGAGCCTAAGCAAAGTAAGCTTGGGCTTGCGGTGTTCAGTTTAATACAAAATATTCGGCCCTCAATTTCTAAAAACTTTACTTAGTTTAGTGGTATAGTGTTAGTGCTGATTACTTCAAGATTGTGGGTTCTCCATTCCTATGATCTGGTCGCACCACATCTAAACCTAGCTCATACGTAAAAATTGCATAACCAAAATTAGTTCTTTCATTTTTTTGTGAAATATTAATTATGTTGTTTACACACGCAAAAATCGCACATTATTTTTTTGTCATAAATACAATAACCATGAATAAAAAGACGAATAATCAACTTATACTTGCTGCGATGTTCACTTTGTAAATGTAGCTTGGGTTTCATTATATATTGTTTGTATTTTGAAGAAAAAATTGAGTACAGTTTACGAGATAACTTGCTGCGTGTTACGCCACACATGGATTCTAGGTTTCGGTCCGGTGTTTAATCTATCGTGGGCTTACGGGAAATTGCTGCCATAGTAAGGATTAGTTGATGGCTTGATGCTGATTGCTGGCCCCGGGCCTCGACGAGAAGTTAGCAACCGGAATTCTCAAATCTCATGCTGATAACAAAAGAAAAGTTATAAAAGAAAAATGTAGGGTGATTCCGATGATAAGATTTGGGGAAGAAATCTTCTTCTTCTTTTGACAGTGTTACGAAAAACAAAAATTAGACAGGCTGAAATAAAAAAAACATTTCGAAAGTCAACGGTCAAAGGTATTATTGACTGTCGGTGTCTCCCGCCGACGTCACTAGGGCTGGGCAAAATATCCGTTATATCCGCTCCGATCCGGTATTCGTCTTGATTCGATTCGAAAAATCCGGATATCCGTAAATGTTCGAAGCAAAGCAAATAGCAAAATGTAGTATCCGTAAAAAACGGAGCAAATCGCAAATATCTTTTTTTTAAAAGCCGGATATCCGCTCTGCTCCGTAATTATATATTTATATATGTCGGTAGTGGCTAAAAAATGATTAAAAGAGTGCAAAGGCTCTGCAGAAGCGAAGGGTCTCTATTATGTTTATTAAGTTGTTATGCTTTTATTAAAGTGATGTCGTTTTGGGGTAAAAGAATACGTTTGTAAACCTTTTCTTTTATCAAATAATTAATCAAACAATTCACAAACTCTCTCATCTCTCTCGTCTTCTTCTTATATCTTATCATAGAAGCCCAAGCGGAGGAAACGAGCAAGCCTTCGAGAGAGAAAAAATGTGGAGCGCGTGAGATCTACTCTCTTCCTTCGTTAATACAACTTTTCTTTTTATCTAATTTTCTGAAATTTATGTTTTTAAATTTTATTTAATGAAGGCCCTTTATCAAAAAAAAAAATGTTTTTAAATATTTTTTTTTTAACGGATCGGATCGGATATCCGCGGATATATATTGAAATTCCGGATATCCGCATTTACGGATATCCGAAAATTTTCGAATCGAAGCGAATCGAAAACGTAAATATCCGGACGGAGCGGAGCAGATCGCAAATACCAAAAAAAACCATGGTATTTGCTCCGTGCCCACCCCTAGACGTCACAACCTTCCCGTATATTAGCACAACAACAAAAATGCGAAAGAGGGAGGAGACACCGACATCAAATACCCAAAACACCCTTTCTTAACTTTGAATATTACCTATCTGCCATCCCTAGACCCTAGTGCACCTGCTCACACCTGATTTTCGGTGGGGGGCATGTTTGGGATATTCCGTGTAAAAACCAAAATGATTATAAAATAAGAGAACCTGTAATAATAGATGACCACGAAAGTGTCAAAATTCATAGTTAGCCGTTTAAAGAGGAGAGTATTTAAGTTCAAAGGTTCGAAATTCGAATCACTTGAACGTTCTTTATCCATGGTGGACCTTCACTTTTTTCGGTAAAACCTAGATATCCAATGTTCAATCTAAAAAAGCTGCTCTTAAGTTTAATTAAACGTAATAATTTAAGGATCTCGTTTTGCAACAAGCCAAAGTGCCAATTTCTTGCAGATGCCTGCATTTGTCTAGAACTGATCAATGTTAGGATACTTTGAAGCCAATCTTTGGTATTTGGAAATAGTGACTGATCGAAACGATTCGTGGGTCTCCCGAATTGTCCAATCAATGACTTTGTATGGAATTTATTATTTAAGCCATTTTTTAACATCTTCTTTCATTACTTAAAGGGAAATTAGCATGAATAATTAATCATGAAATACTTTATAATGTATATACTAACCATATTGGACTAATGGCTAGAGTATTGTGTATATCTTATATAATATGACAATACATTTACCCTCAAGAAATCACAACCATTCATTTTCCTCTTTCTTATTTTTCTTTTTTTCTTTTTTCTTTTCCTTTTAATTTTATTTCCTCCCCTCTCATCTTATTCGATTTGAATCTCTTCACTGATTCAAACTTGCTATCTGATTGGAAAAAAAAACATATATTTTTTTTTAAAATGGAAACAAATTTCGCAAAATCATGGATAAACTTCAAAGTATAAACATGTCGTTTTATACTAAACACAATATTGCTACATTCTATTTATGTCTTTCTATATAGAATGCCCATAATATATATTAACTACTCCTTCTGTTTCATAATATAAGATGTTTTGGAGAGTTTTTTTTTGTTTTAAAATATAAGTTGTACTCTCATTTATATACAATTTTTATTTTTTTGAAGATTGTGTGACCAATTATATTATCAAGTTTTTTAATGATTGACTGAATTATAATATTTTTTGAAGAATAGTAATTTTTTTACTATTTGTGCTTTTAACTAACACATCTTATAGGGTGTCTATTTCACTTTCGCAAAGTGATGTTTCATGCAACTGCTTTGTGAATAAATTTGAGTTATTTGTATGTATAAAGTTATGCATTTTGTTGCAAATTAACACTATATTTGTTAGGAGAGATTTGCAACAAAGTGCATAACTTTATACTATTTTGAAGGAGAGATTTTAATAGAAGAACACTAGAAGATAAAATAAACAATTGTTAGGTTTTTGATTACTTCCGTTATTATGGACTTTTCATGACTATATTCTCCTCTATCCAGATCATTATGGTTATTGCTGTCAAAAGCCCTTAAAAGTGAAAACAAATGTGTTCCTCCTTGAGGAATGGTATTTAAACCATATTTATATCGTTTTCCAAATGTCGTAAAGCTAAAAAAATATTTGATAGTTGAAAATTTTGATTATTTGAAACGGATGTATATAGCCTATAGTCAAGCAACTTACCAAAGTATTTGACTCCTGGATACAAAGAAGAAATTAAGATTGTTACGTCTACGTACATGTTAATTTGTTAGGCACGGATTTTAAACCATATCCGATTACAGCATATAGATTTCTTTTTTTCCTTTCATTCCATGCACCACGCACTAAAATACTAATTTGACGAGGCTTTTACATTTTTTGCTGTCGTACGTATTTCTTTATTGATTTACGGGTGTTACGAATTTGACTAAGCATGTTTTAGTCGTATACCGACCGTTAAAGTATATCTCATATATACTATTGTTTGTTGGAAATTTCTAAAGATAATTATCTTACAACTTATTAATAAACGATAGTTTGCTTGATCACGAATGATCAATTATATGCTACACAGGTATTTTTTTGTAATTTGAGAAATCATTTTTCTTTTTGCAGGTATTGAGAAACCAATCGATCTTACGTAGACGTTATTCTTTATTTACAATCACTCAATTATTTCCTAGGTTTTTTTTCACTAGAATGTTCATTAACAACATAATAGAACATTCCAAAAAAAAAAACACTAGTGAACAAAAAAAATGAAAATTTAACGAAAATAAATCTAGTTGAAAAACAAAAGAAACATGTTTAAAATATATGTTCGCTATTGATTAGATACGTCTTCCATCTAATTCTAACTTTTAAAGTTTGAATTGAAAGTGAAACATCTAATACTAATATCTAGATCAAAACTCTATATTAAATCGAATCTCAACAAATATTCTCATAACTGCTATGATATCCATCTTCATAATTAGCTTTCCTTCACATCTTCTAGACACTAAACAATATGAATTAGATTTTTTTTTGTTTGTTGTTAAAGCATATGAATTACATTTTAATTTATAATTATCTATTTTATTCTGGTGAGGCTTATATAAAGTGTTTCACGTTGATTGTGTTTTAAATTAATAAGAGAGAAACTGAAATGTCCTAACAAATGCGTTCACACCCAACAAAATGTTGAAATCTACTCATTTGATTTACATGGATATATAATGAACAAAACAATTTAGTCCCGCAAAAAAATAAACATCGTGAAGGCACCAAACTAGTTCAACAGCAACAGTCCCGTACACGTGTCAACATATCAAACGTGGAGTCCAGCTGTCTGGTCCCCTTCTCAATGAACGCCGTTTTTGAGAGATGGTTTCTTTCTTGTTAGCTTACGGGTATTATAAAGGGTAAAGTTTGTTGCCGGTGATTTGTGGGACAACCCGTTCGAGATTACTGCGGATTAACCGGATATTGCCGGTTTCCTAGAGCTGGTCATGCCCTGTTGTTGTTATTTTAACAAGTGTCTTATTTTATTTTAATTTATCTCGTTTTTATATTTTATTGTCTACTCTGATTGAGATAGTTCATGGATTTAATTACTCGTAAAATTTGTAGAGAAATACCCTCAAATAGCACAAAAAATATTTTTTGTTCCAAAACTAGCACCCTAAATTTAAAATATCAAAAATAGCACAACTAATTATTTTAAAATACTTATTTACCAAAAATAAATTTAAAATAGAATTAAACATTATGTTTGGGTTCACTATTTCTAATTTAGGGTTTAGTTTTTTTCCCATTAGGAAATGATTATAAGTCATTTTTATATTAAATTTGTGCTAATAATGTCAAAATTGGTGCTATATTTGTGATTTTCACCTTTGGGTGCTAAATTTGGGAACTTTTAGTTTTTTGTGCTATTTTGTAGAATTGCCCAAATTTGTATTGTGCATGATTTATATGAGTGATTTGCGTATTTTAGATACTTGTAATTTTTTGGATGAGTGATTTGAGTATTTTAGATGATATCAAACATTATTTAGAACTCAAATACTTAAAACCATTTTTCTCCCCAAAAACAAAAAACACTTAAAACCATGTAATTTAAATATTTATGATCGTGTATGTTGGCTATTTCGAACCACTTCATTCAGACAAGCAACATTTTGAAAATTTTAATCAAACATCAAACGTATAATTTATAAAATGATTTTCTTAACTACAATTCAAACGTATTGGTGGTGGTTCATTACCTTCACAATTATATGCCAAGTCAACTCAATTATATGCCAAGTCACATGGAATTCTCTAATAAAGTGTAGAAAATTTTATTTTTCTTTCCCCCCCCAAAAAAAAAAGAGAGACTGCAAGAAGGTGTATGAATTGGAGAGTACTAAAGGGGGAAATGCTCATTTCATCCTCTAAGTATTTGTAATTATCTGATTTATTTCCTAATTATTGAGTGCGCAATTTAAATTTTCAAGTTAACGTTGACTTTATAAATTTAGGTATGAGAAAGTCAACATTAACTAAAAAACAAAGACATTAACGTTAACTTTTTATAAGTTTAATTTTGTGAAATCAACGTAAACTTGAAAAAATAATTTGCTAACGTAAAAGTTAGAGAATTAATCTGTAAAATTGCAAAACTAGAAGAATTAAATTATCATTTCCAAATATAGTATATTTTTTTAAAAAAATTAGTCTTCATTTTAATAATATACACATAAATTATTAATGTTTATTCATAATAATTTTCAAAATTGTTTTCCAAATATTTAAAACTATTTAATTTGATAAAAGTCAAAACAACTATATTCACTTATATAAGAACTTAACCGATAAGTTTTTATAGTTATATAAGGTTTTTTTTTATATTTTACGTTATTAATAAAGTAATCTTAGTTGATTCTCCATTTAATTTGAGAATTTAAATTGCACATTTAATAGTTTAGGAATAAATCAGACAATTACAAATACTTGCGGAATTAAATGAAAATTTTCCTGTACTAGCCGACTAATTATATAGTGAGAGATGTCCTTTGTCAAAATCCAGTAGACCAGTAGTACGGGTTTTGACTACTGCGGAAAAAAAGTAAGAGAGTCACATTCCTCTTTTTGTAACAATTAGTGCAATTTTTGTTGTTGTTAACAATTAGTGCAATTAAAAGCACGAATTAGAAATGACGATCACACCCTTCATCTTCCTCAACGTCAATGCCTAGCTTCACCTTCCGTTCATTCTCCTCTATATATATCAACCCTTCTCTTTCCTTCTTCCTCACACACTAAAAGCTACCAAAACCATTAAGCTTATCTATCTCGAATCTTTTCCAACTTCTTCTCTCTCAAACCAAACCATGCCTGAGGCACCAAAACATGAATCTTTAGAGATTTTCGATATGACGCTCGACGAGAAGAACAAAAGGAAGCTTCACTTAATCGAGGAACTAACCTCGAACGCCGACCAAGTCCAGAGACGGGTTTTGGAGGAGATCTTGACCCGCAATGCTGACGTGGAGTATCTCAGACGACATGACCTCGACGGTCGCACAGACCGAGAGACCTTCAAAAACGTGATGCCGGTTATAACATACGAGGATATACAGCCTGAGATCAACAGGATTGCTAATGGTGATAAATCCCATATCCTCTCTTCAAAGCCCATCTCAGAATTCCTCACCAGGTTCGTCATTTATATTCTCTCTTCTTCGCCTCGATGCTCTGTTTTCGTTCTTGTTTTTTGCTCGATGCTCTGTTTTTTTTTTCTCACCTGAATCTTTTCAAATTTTTCAAATTTTTTTTTTTCATGGTTATTGGTTGATGACTCAGTTTTAGATTAAGATTGGAAGATACAGAAATTGTTTTTCGGCGATGGGTACTCTAAAAAGGTTTTTTTTTCTTCTTCAGAGTCTCGAGTTTTTTTGTTCTTTCAAAATCGTTGCTTACAAAATCCAAAAGATCGAGACTTGAACAACTTTTTCATGAAATTTCTCAACGGTTAGACCCTAACATGGTTTTTATGTGTTCTTTTGACAGCTCTGGAACATCTGGTGGGGAGAGGAAGCTAATGCCTACAATCGAAGAGGAACTAGACAGAAGATCGCTTCTCTACAGTCTTTTGATGCCGGTGATGAGCCAGTTTGTTCCAGGTCTCGATAAAGGCAAAGGAATGTATTTCTTGTTCATCAAGTCTGAATCCAAGACACCAGGAGGCCTCCCTGCTCGTCCTGTCTTAACCAGTTACTACAAATCGTCCCATTTCAAAGAGAGACCCTTTGACCCTTACACCAATTACACAAGCCCCAACGAGACCATACTTTGCCCCGACTCTTACCAAAGCATGTACTCTCAGATGCTCTGTGGCTTATGCCAACACCAGGAGGTTCTTCGAGTCGGCGCTGTCTTCGCCTCTGGATTCATCAGAGCCATCAAATTTCTTGAGAAACGCTGGACCGAGCTGGTCTATGACATCAGAACCGGTGCTCTAAGTTCCTTGATAACCGATCCTTCAGTGCGAGAGGCGGTCGCCAAGATCCTTAAACCGAGCCCAAAGCTCGCAGATTTCGTGGAATCCGAGTGCAAAAAGAAGTCTTGGCAAGGGATTATCACTAGGCTGTGGCCTAACACAAAGTATGTGGATGTGATTGTGACCGGGACAATGTCTCAATACATTCCAACTTTGGATTACTACAGCAATGGCTTGCCTCTTGTTTGCACAATGTATGCTTCTTCAGAGTGTTACTTTGGTGTGAATCTAAGGCCACTCTGCAAACCTAGCGATGTCTCTTACACGCTCATACCAACCATGGCTTACTTCGAGTTCTTGCCTGTTCATAGAAACACAGGTGTTACTAACTCCATCAATCTACCTAAAGCACTCACTGAGAAGGAGCAACAAGAGCTTGTTGATCTAGTTGATGTTAAGCTTGGTCAGGAGTACGAGCTCGTTGTCACCACTTATGCCGGTAAGAGAAAAAAAAAAAAAATCTTTGATTGACTTATAGTAAAAATTATAACTTTAAGGTTCCAGTCTTATGTTTGTGCTTTGTGATTTTATTGCAGGGCTTTGTAGATACAGAGTTGGTGATTTGTTGAGAGTGACTGGATTCAAGAACAAGGCGCCCCAATTCAGTTTCATATGTCGCAAGAATGTGGTCTTGAGCATAGATTCCGACAAGACCGACGAGGTTGAGCTACAGAACGCGGTGAAGAACGCAGTGACACACCTTGTCCCATTCGATGCCTCGCTCTCTGAGTACACGAGCTATGCGGATACAAGTTCTATCCCGGGCCATTATGTCCTGTTCTGGGAGCTATGTTTAGATGGAAACACACCAATCCCTCCTTCGGTCTTTGAGGATTGCTGCTTAGCCGTAGAAGAGTCACTCAACACTGTTTATAGACAAGGAAGGGTTAGTGACAAGTCCATAGGCCCGCTCGAGATCAAGATTGTTGAGCCAGGTACATTCGATAAGCTCATGGATTACGCGATCAGCTTGGGAGCATCGATTAATCAGTATAAGACGCCGAGATGCGTGAAATTTGCTCCGATTATCGAGCTATTGAACTCAAGAGTTGTTGATAGTTACTTCAGCCCCAAGTGTCCTAAATGGGTCCCGGGTCACAAACAGTGGGGAAGTAACTAAGATGGAATTAGGAACGCGAAGAGACTCTCTTTGACATAGAAGGTTCGGGACTTGCAAATGATATCTTCTGTCTGTCTAATCTTAAATTTAGTTTAATTTTTGTTTGCTTTTTTTTTTTGTATCCTTTTAATATGCTTAGCCCCTCTGGATTTGAAAAATCAGTTGTACAAAGGCAAATCATGTTTCTCCAAGCAACTCTCTGTTTCTCTCCATCACTTTCTCGAGAGGGCCAAATGTTGAGATGCCCTTTTGACAGGACCATTATTCACATATGCCCCCGTTATAAAAATTAATTTTTTTTTGATTTATTTTTAAATTAAAAAGTGGTCAATTATCTTCTTAGCCTTAATGAATTCTCATATTTATTAGATCCAACCACATATATTCACACCCACCCACCAAAATTGGATCCAATTCATCAAAACAACAACTAAAATATTCTAACGTCATTTGTTTGTTTTTTTTCTCCAACATTAATTGAATTGTGGACCCTTTTAAATATTTATTAAATAAAATTTATGAACCAAAATTACCACTTTTTCTCTATTTGTCTCTCTTTTTCTTATGGATTTATCGTCATCTCCTTCACGATGGCCGGATCAGCTCTACCTCTTCCACCGCCACCACCACTGTCGTTCTTCTACCTTTTCACCACCAAACCTCACTCCCCCAAACGCCTTCCATTCGTTCCCGCCTTCAGCAGAACCTGTCAAGATGGAAACCCACAACTCGCACACCAACTGTTCGACGCAATTCTCAAACCAACCACTGTTCAGTGGAACACCATCATCATCGGCTTTA
>PKML01050680.1:482389-497541 GCA_002933935.1 Eutrema yunnanense
ATTAATTAACAACACCAAAAGAATAATGTTTCAAATCTAATTGAAATCTCCAAAATTGCAAATCCAATTGAAATCCCAAAAATGCAAATCCAATTGAAATTTCCAAATCCAATAGTTTCTAGTGCAAAATCTACTAACAAAATCGAAGGATTTAAACTAAAACACAATAATTGTAAGAAAATAAATATGGATTTCGAAGCTTCAATGGCGGATAAGGAAAGGGAAGATGTCGATAGAGATGAGAAAAAGTCAATGAGAAGATGTTTATGATTGGCTGAAATTTGATTAATTATCATTGGTCGAATTTATCTTTTTTATATGTTGTAGTTAAAATAAAATAAAAAAGTAAGGAGAAGATGTCGCTAGAGATGGAAAAAAGTCAATGGGAAGTTGTTTTTGATTGGCTAAAATTTGTTTAATTCTCATTGGTTGAATTTATTTTATATATATATATTTTAGTTAAAGTAAATAAAGGAAGGAAGGGCAAAATGGTGATATCATATTTCATTAAAAGGAAAGGGGTATGGCTGAATAGCATGGGATAGAGGTGAATAACTCTACACCTGAAGGGAGAGATGTGATTTTGGCCCTTCTCGAGACTCTAAAACTTTCTATTTTTTAATGCCTAATTGTTTGGACCTTTATCCTTTATAAGCAACGAGAAATTGCAATTTGCAAAGTTGATTTTGTTAAAAGAAGAAAGTCAATTTCTTAAAACAACATCGTGACCACTACTTCTACTTGTGTTGGGTTTGCTTAACAATGCAAAAGCAAAATCATGGATGAGTTGAAATAAAATAAACATAGCGGACAAAAGATTAACATCTTCATACTTTTACTGGAAAATAGCTGATTATTGTTCGTTAAATATAGTTTACTTTTTGTTGTCACTAACCTAATGATACCACTTAAAATCATAAAATATGTCATTAAGTTTTTTTTTTTTTTTTGATAAACCAGAGTGATCATATGTTTTCTAGGCCTCAACTAATCTTTGACAGCCCAATTCCGGGGTTCACGACAGCAATGTGCTGATTTAAACGTGGATGGGTGGCCAAGAGAATTCGAAATCAGGGGGCAGAGCACATACTCACGCCAGCGAATTCGCTGATACCACTAGCCTACGAACACTTGGTTTAATATGTTATTAAGTTATATTGTATAATTTGGTTTTTTTTTTTTAAATGTCGACAATTATTTTTTAGTTCTTTTGAGCAAGATCAGAAGTAACGTACGTGATTGAATCATCCACAAATAAAATAATTTCCCGTAATTTTCATATTTTGATATTATCATATTGAAAGCAGCAATAAATATGAAATTAAAAAAATATTCAAGTCTAGATACAATTGTTCCCTATGTGAGTTTCAAAGACGACAACACTGGCCTGGAATTATTGTTACGTTGGCAGGTTCCTTTTTAATGACATATAAACAACCCATTAATTGACATGTTATTTTTTTATAATAAAAATATTTTGATCTTCTTCTTAAATTTCTCTATAAACATCTCTTAAAACTTTTTTTGGAATTGATATCTCTTTCTCCGAAGAAGATAACCATATATGACTATCCAAAACAATATTTAATTATTCGGAGTAAGTGGTATCCAAAAGACCAAAACAAGGCTTCCCTTGTAATTGTCGAGACAAACATTCTTTTATCAAACTACGTAAGAAGTATTTTGTTTTTTCTCCTTATCGTAGATGTTTTAGTTTTAGAAATTTGGCGTAGTTAGTTCGAAAACAAGCTATAACTATTTTAGTTTTTAATTTTACCCCAAAAAAAAAAAAAACTATTTTAGTTTTTAGTTTGTTTAGATAGACACAAATGCTCCTGTATAATAGTTTTTTTAAATAATGGAGAACACGAGCACAAACATATTATCAAACATTTACTTCATACTAATTTTTGTGAAGAAGCTAAACCAAGAGGTTGTTAGTGGAGTGGTTTACATCCGGATAAGTTTTGACTATATATTGGTTTAAATCAGGGATCGAGTATTCCCGTCCCGAATGCGGAATTATTAAACTAATTTTTGGTCAAATAGGACATTAAAAATGGGTTGTGTCACTACCGTTCGGAAAGTTAATCTGAACCCGTTAAGGATCTGAGATTACTTCTGAGTGTAATAAAAAAAAAAAACTAAGATAATTTTTTAAAAAAAAAATAAAAGGGAAGAGGAAGCTTAAAAAAAAAAAAGATAGTGCCTTTTATACAAGGAAAAAGGAAGACGTCTGACTTTTTGCATATAGCGACCCTAAACCCAATAATATTGAACTACACATTTAATGTTTAATAAATTTATCCATGTCGACAATATTTTACCGTTAATGTTTGCAATAATGATAAACTGTACTTGAGTACTACTGAGCCACTGACTTTAAAGATAAGGTTGTCTTGTCTCATGTCATAACCCATTCTTCAGTGTGATTGATAATTAGAAACAAAGATGGTTTGGAGATTTAACTGTACTTTGTTGCTATCTTCTTTCTAGTTTCACTATTTCAAAAAGATTCTAATTTTTTTTTTTTTTTAATCCAGAAAATTCCATCGGCTGTCTAAACCTCAAAATTAATCCCGCGAGACGCGTTTACTATTTTCCAAGCCTTTATGGACTACCAATGTTGGTGGTAGGAAGTGGCTTTTGTCACAGACAAGAATCGAATCCGGGTAGGAAGCTGACACATACCACACCCAAGTCCAACTACCACTCGACCACAAGCTACTTTTTTTTTTTTTTTGATGTCTTTCGGCCCCCGGGAGTAATCCTAAGCTTAAAGGCCCAGACTAATCTCCCGGGTGGAAGTGACATAGCCCACGCCCCACTTGACCAAGTGTTTGTCCTGGTAATTTCGCTCCTGCGGGGAATCGATTCCTGGCCTAAACCAACATGACCGATACTCACCGCAGAAAGGGAACCACCCGACCACCAACAACTTGATTGACCACAAGCTACTTGACCCAAATTTATTATAACTTTCTTCCTTTTAATGCAAAGTATGAAGATGAGAAAGCTACAAAATTGTAAAGTCGCTTTATCCAACGTATATTTAAAATCTGATTGTATAACAAATAACAAACAAAATTTACCGAATTTGTGAACTATTATTGATCTTAATCAAATTGTATTTATCGGGACAGGGAAAAATAGAACAAGTGAGGATAATGAAACTGTAGAGAAGTTCAGGCGCGGGAACCTAAAACAGAAACAGACAAAACCAACAAACCCTCACAGAACCGACCGGTTCTCTGCTACTGTCTGTGGGGACTCAAATACAGAGTCAGGTGTACCGTTTATTCAGTAACAACCCTCTCAGATCGCAACAAGTGTCCACAAGCTTTGGGACCCACCAGAGCAGTTGAACACACGGCTGTTCACGTGATACTGTCTTAAAAATGGTTGTTTATTAATTTTATACTCTCTCTATTTTTAAAGTATTTCTTTTTTATATTTTTTTTCGTGCTCCATAAAAATCATTTTTCTAAGTTAAACTTTAAAAATTATTGAATTACTATTGATTCATAGTTATCAAAATAATACTTAGTAAGAGAAAACCAAAAAAATAATGCATTTATAACTAAATTTCACTTGCTTTTTAAATTTGTGTAAAAATTCTAGAAAATAATTCTATTAAAAACAGAGGGAGCATGTGTTTTATAGAAGAGTTTTTTTTTCACTTATATTTATTTAGAAATTTCAGTTATTAAGATTTATAAATAATTAATCTAGCCAAGTTAATAAAAATAAGAGAAGCAAATCAAAATAGAAGGAAGGTAAGAAAAATGAAAAAGTCAACTGATAATTTTTTGTAAGAACTAAGAGGTAAATATATAGTTAGTTTCAAGAAAAGTAGAAGCTAATATTTTTCATCCAACTGTTTTCTTTTTCAGGTAAAAGAACGTTTTTTATTATGGAAATTAAAGGTTAGGTATATTTATCAAATGTTACTGTCAAATTCAACTATATGTAATGGTTCAATATTAATCAATTATGTCTATAAGAATAGAGAGTTGGATGTAAAGGACGAAGATTAATTACCGGTCGGAAATAAATTGCATAATATACTTTTTTTGTGCAACATTTTTTTGTTGTTAAAGAAATAAATATTGACTTTTACCACAAAAAAAAGAAATAAATATTGATGCTACACAGGATCAAACTGGAGACGGCCTTTTGCGTGTAAGGCAAACGTGAAAAGGTATGTTTTTTCTGCAACATATATTATATAATATATACATTTTACTTTTATCAAGCAAAGCTTATCCTATAGTTGTGCATGCATGATGTACCATTTTTATGCAGTATGCCCCATACCCGTGAGGTGGTGGATCGGAAGCAATGAACCCACATAAACACATTTCCGTAATTATAATAATCCAATGCTTTTATTTATATAACTTATGAGACACAAAGAAAAAAAACAAGTATAATTTAGCTATGACGACCCAAGATGGTTTGACGAGACAAAGCATATTGGAATATATATATATATATATCATGTATTAAAATTAATAAACAACACTTATGCAGACAGATCATGTTTTTTTTTGTTTTGTGTCGTCAAACTATTAAATTTCATTAGAAGGAGATACAACGTTTAAGTACAAACTAATAGCTGACCCATCAAATGATTTAGTTTGTAAAATTTAGCTTAGCAGATTTAGCTAAGATATCAGCACATATATTGGCTCCCCTATTTATATGCATAAAACTGAAGTTAAAAGTGAGATCAGCCAATATATTTATAAGAAGCTATGTCCCATTGACCCCCCCCCCCCCCCCCCCCCCCNAAATAAAAAAAGGAAGCTATATATGTCCAAATAATTCCAACGAGTAATGCAATTTATGCAGACAAATCATGTTTAGGCCAAAATATTGATTTGAATCTATTAAAACCCATACTAAAGCTATTTACTATATTATCAATGATCCTAACAAATATAATGGTATTTATAATTTGGGTCTAAAACTGACTTCATTTAATCAAATGTACTAGGTTTCATATATTTCAGTTGTTTTTTTGTTTGGTTCTGAGTAAACAAATTCTGGAAAAACAACTCTAGGGACATTTTTACTTTCAATAGATATAATTTCTTCTTTTTTTCGGTTTTTCCCTTTTAAGAATAAAATTGATTTTTATTTTCATAGTTAAATTAAGCAATTCACTTTATGAACAAAAATGAAAATAATGACTACAATTCACTTTATAGAATAAGCTATTTTCCTTTCAAATGTAAAATTGTTTTGTAAACATCGTTGTTGTAAATGGTGACTATGTTATATAATTTTTTGTTTGTGGTTCGAGTTTGAGCTATTTTGTATGTTTCTTTAGATTTATATATTTGTTATAAAGTTTACTTTCTAATTGAGATATTTTATTAAATAAATGAGATTCGTTTTGATTTTTAAGTCTATATTTATATAGTATAGTTCAGTTTATATAGTATAGTTCGGTTTTCACCATCTTTCCTGCCAGTTATGCACAAGGCCACTTTTGTTCAAAAAAGTTTCATATAGTAATATTGTAGATAATTTGCGGAACAAGATGTGTATTTTGCGGAACAAGATGTGTATCTTGCGGATCAAGTACTATGCACCATTAAACTCCGATTATGAAATGAAATTTGTAAAGTTCGAAGAAGAATTTTATAGATCTCAATATTATTACTATGTTTTTTATGTGTTAAAATTAAATTAGAAAATGTTATATTATGTAGTGTTAGCAATATGTTAATATTATTCAATATATATGTTATATTTTCATATGAAACAACATAATAATACAACTTTTGTTTTTGAATAATATAATACAACTCAATAATATTATATTCTATAATATTTTATAAGTTACTTGCTATGATATGATAAATTAATTATTTAAATGCTTTAATATGAGATTTAATATAGTTACTAAGCTATTTGACTCTTTTAAAAAATAGAAAAATTGTCCAAAATAGCACATTTTTAAAATTTTGTTCCAAATTTAGCACTATTAGTTAAAAGTGATAATAATAGCACAAATTTAATATTAAAATGATCTAAAATTCTTTTCTAATGTGAAAAAACTAAACACTAAATAGAAAATAGCGAACCTAAATATAATGTTTTTATTTTATTTTGAATTTATTTTGGGTTAACATGTATTTTCACATAATTATTTATGCTATTTTTGGAGTTTTAAACTTAGTGTGCTAGATTTGAAATAAAAAACAAATTTTGTGTTATTTTAGGGTATTTTTCTTAAAATTACTGTATTTTTTTTTTTGTTAGTCGGAAAAGATAATAATATGCTTTATGATTGAGAATTTGAGATAATAAAAAATTTGAGATGGCGCTGACTGACTTATTCCTCGACTTGGGAGGTCACAATTTGAAGTGAAATGGAGTTCAAAACTGGACTTATTGCTCAGAGACACGGCCACGTGCGACAAAGAGTACGTTGACTTTTGACCGGGTCCCTTAAAATACCGCACGTGTGGCTGACATAGCTTTGGTCTTCTTTCGGGCTTACATAGTGGGCCGTATAGACCAGAGGTCTTGGCCCAATTTTACTGTTATAGTAAAACGACTGACGAGTTCTTCAATTCCAATCTTCTTTTATCTCCGACTTTGAATCATTTGTAGAAGACAAACAAGGATATAGATGTTTCAAAAAAATTTCCCCTAAATTATTATTCTTTTGGATTTATCAAACAACCGAGTCAAGAAATTTCTATGATACAATCTTTAACATTAAATACAATATCTATAATGTAGTGTAGATATGTAGTCATATTTATCCACATACTTTGCAATGACCAAATAACCACAGTCTATCATTTATGGACCTCAACAAACAAAATAGAACTATAATATGGCGTTTTTGCGCCTCTTTGAGACAGCAAAAATAGTATTTATGTTTATAAGATTAATAATGGAACAGTAAACATTCCCATGTTAATGATTTTTTGTTGCTACATTGGGACGATGACATGAAAATTATAATATTAATTATAATTAGGATAATAATTCTATACCTAAACAATGTTCATCATGGGTTGTTTAAACATTGGGACATTAGAATAAAATATACATGCAAACACGCATAATGCGCCATGAAATGTTTTTATGTCTCAAACTAAGTTTAACTCTAACATTCTACTGTAGCAACACAACTAACGAAATAGTATTTTAGGAATCGAACCCATAATGAGAGTGTAAGAGGAAAATAAATCTAAGACGAATGAAAAAAGTTTTGGTTTTGTAATTTCTAACAGCTAAAAATATGACAACTAAAACGATGTAAATTCAAATGAGGAAAAACGCTAGGTTTTCGGGTAATTCATAAGAAATCAAGAATCACAAATCAGAAAATCAAACAGGGAAATCATTAAACACGTTCTAGTACTCAAATCACTTTTTGATAATCAACATATTGTCGTAGTATTAATTACTATGTCTAATAGCCTAAGATTCTAAATTGTCGTTTGAATTTAGGAAACTAAACATGCATTATAAGATCAAGTTTGATATGTTCACAAAACGCTTTAACATCAGTTTTCATTGGTTAAAGACGTTTTGCTCTTTTATGTTCTTTCAAGCTTTTAAACAAACATTTTTGATGCGTTAAACAACCTAAGATCAGAAACAAGGTATCTAATCAAGTTTTAGCACTAAGAACAACAACATATGAAGAACTAGAAGATAGATCCTTATTCTAACAAATATGATTTAACGATTCATGAAATTCATTTGAAACCCTAAAACCTTACTGGGAGATTACTCAGACATAGAACAAGAGAAATCACAAAGAGGGGAAGAAGAAATCATAATCCAATAAAATAAATAAACTGAGGTTTGGAAATCTTCTCCAAAGGGTGTAGAGTCAGAGATTCGTCTCCCAAGCCTCACAAAGAAAAGCTCCAAAAGTCTCAATCAAAAATAAAGCGTAACCTTACAAAGTGGTTTAAAATAAGTATAAATAGGTTTTAGGTCGAACTAGGATGATTCAAAGGCAAAATAGGAAGTTAAAAACTGCTTTTTTCGCCAGGGAAGTGGATCGATCGATCCAGGGTGGATCGGTCGATCTGAAAAATGTCCACAGAATCATCGCTTCGATCGATCCCAAAAGTGGATCGGTTGATTTGGGCTTCCTCTCTACGCATGATTCTTCTGCTCGCCAGACTGGAATGCCTTCAGGAAAACTGACATAAATTTTGATCATGACCTCAAATCACTTCCAAATTAAATCCAATCCATTGCTCTATCTTGTATAAAAATTTGAGCTCTATCTATCGGTGGAAAGTCTTTCAACAAATGCTAAAGTTCTGACGTATCTGCATGATTTTGCATCTCTATATGCTCATTTGCATCCAAATCGAGTTTTTTTCTCCAAAATAACCTAAAACTTGAAAAGACTCAATAAAATATTAAAAAACTCTAAAAACAAATTTTGACTCAATAAAAAACACAAAAACAAATATTAAAAACCAGTAAAAACTCAGTTTATCACAAGCACATTGTTTTCCAAATACCATCATAAATATCTTCTTTTTTTGTCCTAATTTTCCCGAACCAATCTGTTAGTCCACGACCAACCCCATAAAATTTGTTTAAATACTTTTAATATGCCCACTTACATGAACTATGATGATAAAAACAAAAAAAAGTTACGCTAACCAGTGGAATGGTAGTAATTACTAATTGCTATGCTTTTTGTGATACTATTTATTTAACTACTCAATTATTTCTATTATATGACCCACATGAATTTCCTTGAATCAATGAGTTCGATTGCTTTAGGATACCATCATTTAGGCTTTTCGTTTTGTCCTAATTAACAACTGATATCTCAATTCAAGAATCACATGACTTATTTCAGTACATTTTTCTTGTTAGGTCGATGTCAGAAACCATATTTGAGCATATGTGTATTTATTTGTTACTGTAATATTTATCTTCTTTTTTTGTGTTCAAATAATTATGTCCTTTTAAACTATGATTGCCAACTACTACTTTTTGATTATGCTGGTTGAAAACTTTAGGGTTTGAAACCTAATTTACAACATTTTTTACAGTAAGAGTTCCCGTACTTTCGAGTGTTGTTGTTGAAGTTACGGTTGTTGTTGTACCCAAATTGCTGACCCTGAAATCNGATACCATTTATCTGGTCAAACATTTTCGACCAATTTGTTTGGTCAAAATTTTTCGACCACTTATTTGGTCGAAAATGTTTGACCATATAAATGGTCGAAAACTTTTGACTAATTAATTTGGTCAAAAATTTTAGACGACTTTATTTGGTCAAAAAGTTTTCGACGACTTTATTTGGTCAAAAATTTTTGACCATTTTTTTACCAAAAGTTATTTTCGACCATCGATTATCGACAACTATTTTTGGTCGAAAAATGGTCAAAAACACATGTATTCGTGGTCAAAATCTGACCTGTTTTCTTGTAGTGAGATCTCTCTTCTTTCATAATAGAAAGTCTCTTTGATATTAAATAATATATACTACTAGATAAAAAAAAAACCATCATCATCAAAAGGAATAATACTTAATTTCCGGGTCTTGCACATGCAACAACTTATACCCAACATAGTGTTGTCACTCTTTCATACAGCAATGGAATTATTATGTGAGAGTTATTATTATTAAATTCAGGGTTAGTTTATTTTGGATTTATTATTCCCTTTTTCTTTGGCATTACTTTTATGGATTATTTGGATATGTTATAATATCTAGCCAAATTAGGTAACCACTCTTTAAGTTTCAATTATTTTGTTTTATATGTCTTGATTTATTAGACCAAATGATATCATCTAAGTCGTACTTCAAATCGAATAAACCAATTTGATCCCCCATGTTCGACTATTTTAAGTTATAAGACTAGTTTGGTCCCCTCGCTTTCTCCCTAGCTCATATATATATGACCAATCCACAAGAAGTTATTTTAATATTTAAGATCAGTTATTTTAATCTTGTAGACCATTTATAATGGCTGCTCTAAACAAAATTTATTTTAATATTTTAGATCATTTATAGTGGAGATTTGTTACACATCAACTTTTTACTTAAAAAAAAGTATTCTTACTATATTATATTTCCATTTGATTATTAATTTCTTATAAAATCCTTTACTTTTTAAATATACAAATTTTAACCATTTTAAAAAAATAACAATCTAATAAATCACTATATTACTAAACCGTTTATCATGATAATAAAATGACAGTAAAATTAAACGTTTATCACTAACATTGTGCTAAGTTTAATTTATATTTTTATTTAATGTTATCATTGCATTTTAAATTTTAATTAAGTAGATGGCTATTTTTAAATATAAAATTTTGTTTAGGTATAAAATGAAAACATTTTATACCTAAACTTTTTAGATTTTTATTTAATGTTACCATTGCATTGGAGTGGAATGCAGCATCGGAATGAAACATGAAAATGACACTCCAACCACAATGTAACTAATTTATACGTGAAAATGACACTCCATATATATATATATTAGTTACATTTTGGTCAGATATTCTGATTTATCTTAGTTATAAATACTGAAACCTTACCAAAGCAACCAAATATATCACTTTTGTTAGAACAATTAATATAAGAGTTAGTTTTGATAAATACTTTCGTCGTCAAGTGATAACAAGATAACTTCGAACAAATCTGATTTTTTTTTTAATGTCTTTACTTCGTCGAAGACCCCCTTAGACATTGATTGAAGTCGTATACAAGATATCTCATAATCGGATTCGGATCAGATGTTGTTATATATTAGAAGCAAGTCCGATTTAATCACATATTTTTACTATGCTATGGATTTATTGGGCTGATGTTTTTTCTTTCAATTATTGGGCCTTTAGAGATAGTATAGTCAAATTTTATTTATAATTAATAAAAACCAGTAAGAAAAATGAATTTGGATGCATATGATTTTTTCTCATGATATTTAGAAAGATATAAAATAAATATTTAATGAGATTTATCGTATTATTATAGTTTTTTTCCCTGGAATTTCAATTTAATTTTATAATAATTTGGATAATTCAATCTTGGATAATTAAAAAAAAAATGATGCAGAACATAATTTGATCAAATTTACAACATTTTATCTCGTGATTTCTCGTTTACTATATAGAAAGAAAAAAACCATATTTCATATCTGATTTTTCTATCACATAATCTGATCAAATTTGAAACATTTCGTGAACAAAAAAAATCCATTGATTATACAGACGAACTAAACCAATGGTGTTTTATTGCTGTGAACAGAAGTAACTCATTTCAGTGTTAGATAATTTATAAAAGAGAAAATCGCAAAATGCCAGTTTGTAGAAACTTTTTTTTTTTGATAAAGTAGTTTGTAGAAACTTACTAACAAAGAATCAAGAATAGAATAGAATTCATCTTTTGGCAGCAGCAGGTCCCTTGAGCTCTAAACAGCAGCAGGTCCCTTGAGCTTCTTACTTATGGCAGCGATACACTTCCCTTGGTGAAATGCTTGCTCCAACTCCAACTCCGTTGGCTGTCTCGACCCGTCTCCGGCGAATGTTCCCGCCCCATACGGGCTTCCACCTTTCACCTTCTCCATCTCAAACATACCAGCACCGAATGTGTACCCGATCGGGACAAATATCATCCCGTGATGAACCAGCTGAGTAATGGCAGTTAATCTACACAGAAAACCCGTTTTTATCAAGTCTGTCTCTTTGATGAGTGTTGTTTGGATTGCGAAAAGAAACTTACGCGGTGGTCTCTTGACCACCACCTTGAGATCCTGTGCTGTAGAAGATTCCGGCTGGCTTACCGGCTAGTTGCTGAGTCCTCCAAAGGCCGCCTGTTGCATCCAAGAATGCCTTGAACTGAGCAGCCATCATACCAAACCTTGTTGGGAAGCCAAAGACAAACCCATCAGCCTCAGCGAGCTCGCTGGGGGTGATTATAGGAGCATCACTCTTTGGCGGTGCACTCATTTTAGAGAGCACATCTTCTTGGAGCGTCTCGGGTACCTGTCAAGAACAAACGCCAGCTAGATGCTTCAGTGTTCCCAATGATTCTCTACAGGTATATGTATATATTCAAAGATAACTTATGATGAGAAAAAATAGATACAGAATCAAGGAACTTACCCTTTTGGGTAAATAAACTAAGGGAAAGCAAACTAGAGACATTAAAAGCAGAGGTAATGGCAAAATATGCCGATGGGATGATGTATAGTTTTGAACCCCCATGGAAATAGCAAGTAGTCGTGTTAGAATGTCTAAATAGGAAGTTGAAAGATTTACAAATGCATGTTGGCAGAGATAATAGGAGCTCTAGAAAGCGAACACTGTCAGCTACAAACGTATCAGTAAATCAAAATTCAGAGTGTCTTTGTCTTTCTTTCAGCGGATAAAGAGTCAAGCAAACTTAAGTTTTGATGATAAGAACTCAGTGAAGAGCAGAGAAGACATTAGGATATGCCAAAGAGATGATGCAAGTTAAAATTAATATGTAGCTCATGAAGTAAGTAGCCATCATCAGTCAATAGTGTTGGCTAAATCACTCGAAAGATATCAAATAGCCTAAGAATGGTGGCAGCTAAAAGAGAGATATTCCAATAAATCAGAATCAAGAAATGTAGTTTCTAACCTCAAGTCCTCTACATTCACGATCAGTTCTTGCCCGTGAAACTCTGTCTATTGTAACCTAGAATCTAAAGCAGGAAAGCGCACAGACCTGCCACAGTTTGGCTTCAACTCCTTCAACAGAAGCAGCTCCTTTCCTTATCTCTTGTGCTAATTTCTCAACATGTCCGTACATGGAGTAGTACCTGTTACACTGACCAGATTGTCAACGACCACTAAGCTGCATCATTAATACTAGAGGCAATGTAACACCAGATCATCGACACAGACCCAGGATTCTAATTGCAACTTAACATTAAACCCGCAAACAATGAAAACTGTCTAATTATGGATTGGCCCAGGTCCCTTATATATTACTCAATGTCCCTTCCCACTTCCGATGTGGAACAATCTTCACACACTCCCTAGAATTATGGATTGGCCCACGTCTCTTATATATTACTCAATGTCCCTTCCCACTTCCGATGTGGAACAATCTTCACACACTCCCTAGAGATTAAGGCCTATGGCCCATTAATCTCTACCTAATCCCAATACCTCCCCTCGAGATAATGACTCTTCTAGCCATTAATCTCGACAGACCATCAATCCTCGGGTCGGGGCAGTCGGGCCTTCTTCTGGGCCGGATTACGGGAAGTGTATGTTCGGGCTCTGATACCATGTTAAGTTTCTTGGGCTTCCAACTCAAAACCAATTGGCAATGAGTGGATTGGCTCAATGTCCCTTCCCACTTCCGATGTGGAACAATCTTCACACACTCCCTAGAGATTAACCTAATCCCAATAATTACACTCGTCGGAGAAATCTTCGATTCACAACGAAAAATATATCAGATTGATTCTTGATGATTGCACATTTACACGCAAAAGAGAAAATGGTTTTTACATACACGATATAAACTTTGGTCGCCATTGAAGAAACGCCCTCCTTCTGTTCCAGAATCTCTGAAAGCTTTTCTGATTTTCTTGTTTCCGAAAATCGAGCTTTGGCAAAGTCCTAAACCTTATTTATGGTTCCCTCTGGATCGTGTTCTCTATGGAGAATTTCAAGGCAAACCCCCTAAAAATGTTCAAATTATATTTCACTCCCTTTATTTTAGTTTTATTCCAAGAAAACACTTTAATTGTGATTTTTACTGGACTACTCCTCAAAATGATTACGATTTGAGAAGTTGTGTGATTCGTATAATATGGTGATGTTGTGAGAAGTTTGGATGCACATTGCATAAGACCAGAAGTGAGAACTTCTGTATTTTTTGAATTTTTTTTTCAATTATACGTATAAATTTTATGAATGGTAAAAATTAATAGAAATGTAACAAATGAATCAGTCGAACAGAAACTTTCGGAATCGTCCGGAGGATGCCTATCTCTCCGGTGTCAATACCGGCGCGTGCAATCACCGAACTCCTCCTGGATCGCATCCGTGACTAGACACCGTGACGCCTCCATCAAGTCGGGGCTAAGCCTAAACATCAGCACGCAAAACTCCATCTGGTTCAACGCGCCGTCGCAGTCGAAATCACCTTCGTTAATCATACACCGGACGTCTTCTTCCGTCAAATCCCCGAGACCCAGAACCGCCGCCGCGTTCCGACGGAGGCTCTCGAACGTAATGACACCTTTCTCTCGATCCATCAGCAGCTCGAATCCGTTGCAGAGCTCTCCGATCAGAGCCTCGCCGCCTAGCTTCCCGGCCATCGCGGGAAGGAAATCGTGGAAATTGTGTTCTGGGTTTTGTTGGGTCGGTCTGGCTGGTGAATTTGGAGACGCCATTAGTTGAAATCCCAAGTTTATTGACGAGAGGATTTAGAAAAGTTTATTTGGTATTTTGCTTCAAAGGTTTGATAGAGAGTGAATATAAAGGAAAAGGAGGAGACTTTGGGATTTCCGAGAAAGGACGGACAGAGCCAACTAGATAATGGAGAAGGAAGGTCAGGTCCGTGTCTGGGAAATTGCGAATAATCCCCCAATTGTTTGTTGTGTGGTTTCTTCTCGGAAGCTTGCTCAGGGGTAAAATCGTCAATTCACGAAGGTGTTGTCTTTGTTTCCACGGACACGGAAGGAGATGAATGGAGGGTAAAATCATCCGCTGCTTTATTACAAGACAAGTCAGATAAAAACATGACACTGGTTTTTTTTCTCATCTAATTTTATATTTAAGGAAAACTAAGCATCATTGGTAGAACCCCATTAGATTTCTTAAGTACTATTTTAATATAAATTTGAAATTAAGAAACTATGTTAAAAAACTTCTGTTTTTACTGCTTTATTGGTTCTTAAAAATTAATAATTTTGTTTTATTTTAAATAGAGTTTATTTTTTTAATTAAAAATAGTTGACATAAAAACATAACATTTTAAACATAGATTTTGAAAAAAAAATACAAAAGAACGCTCAACTTTGGTTTTTTTCTGATCTTGTCTATGAATCGCTTCATGTTCACCCACCGAACGATTCCAATTCATTAATATGTAAAAAAGTTTAGAATTTTAAAGTTGAAGTTAAGAAAAAATTAAAAAAAAAAAA
>PKML01050680.1:497658-516577 GCA_002933935.1 Eutrema yunnanense
AGTAACAAATTTTAATCATTCCCGTTACATGGAGTTGTATACGCAGATTTTTTTATTAAAATATATATATGGTCTGACATATTAGTTAATAGTAACATATTTTAATCATTCCCGTTACATAGAATTGGATTTTGGTAAGAAAGTTTGTTATTTTTTATGAATATTAAGTTGCTTAGTAGTACCCAAATCCCTATGATCACTCATGTATTTGTCTTTTCACAAACTTGTCGTTGATATAACGTTTAATTTTAAGTCTATTGGTTTATAGAACTGAAAACATAGGTGAGAACTACTACAATATGAAATGAGAATTGAGAATAATTTACTACACTCATCCTCTATCATCAAAATTTTATCTATCAAAATTATGGTGCTTTCTTTTTGTCAAGCTCCAGTTAGTCTTGTCGTGAATACTCGTATATGAACAAAATGGTAACATTTTTAATATGTTTCTCGGACAAACTGATTTTTGATACATGTATGCAGAAGTCAAATTTATTTATAATATTATTGTTCTCTCGATTTCTCCGTTGGTCTCTTTTATCATAAAGATGTAACTCTCGCTCTTTCATAAGAACGGTTATGTTTTGATTTGTATATAAATTCTTTTGCCATCTTAAGTTTATAATTCTCGCAATCCTACCTCCTTTCACCCTTCTAGTTGGAACAACAAACATTTCTTCAAAATATGTTTAAAACTTTCGTAAATTAAGTAGCTACGCAAATCAACCATTCCCATTTACGGTTTTGAATTTAGAAAAATGGTTTAAAAACAGATAGATTTCTCTGAGTTAAACTAATAATTCTTAAACCAATTAAAAAAAAATTATTTGAAATGAATTATATTGAAAAGCTTCCTGATTTATCGGAAATAAAAAATATTAATGTCATTTGACAATTAGAAAGTTGTTTTTATCTTCATCTTTCTTCGATTTGATTCTTATGCATTCAGTTCTTAATTTTTCTGTCTTCGGTCTTCATTTCTTTAATTTTAGCTTTATGGTCAAATTAGAACAAAGAATATCTCACCAATCCACTATATTTTAATAAGTTTTCGAAGTCTCACAAAAAAATTTATCAAAAAACATTCATCAATCATAACCCGATCAATCCACTCTATCTAATTTATCAGCCAAGTTAAACTTGCTTATCTATGTCATTATCATTAAATCCTACTTTGTCGTCTATATAGTTTATGTAATTCTTTTTTTTTTAACAAAGTTTATGTAAGTTAAATTTAAATGTTATGAAAATTTAATTTAATTTAATTTTGTTTTTGGGTTGAAATGTTATATTAATTGATCAACAATATGAATTCAAAGATATTGTGACTGTTCAGAAATTTAACTTCTGTTAAAAAAAAAAAAAAAACTTCAGATTTTTAATTTTTTTGAAAATGTGTCAAAATTAAAATGTTTATTTTTTTATTAATTTTGAAAGCTGATGTGTCATGGAGAGGAGTGATGATGTGTCATCCCCTTATGAGACTCCCTCACTCTTTATATAATAGATTACATGAAGCTCACCGATAGTTTCACCGTGGGCAGGCCCATAACCTGAATCAGCAACACCGATCGTGGCGGACTATAAACAGGTTGGGTCGAGAAAGCCCATTACAAATTCACAACATCTTGAGGATTGTTTGTTTGAATATTGTTGAATGGTTTATAGTATTACTTTCACTCATTGATGATTGTCCACAGTGTTTTAAAAGTTTCGTCATCTCCGAGCTTACTTTCTGTAAATTGAGAAGTACCCCCCATTTAAACCTCGTTTATTTATTTTTTTCCTTTTTTATCTACGTTTTATTACATCAATTAATTTGGGAAATCAATTTGCGGTTAAAAAATGGATAATTATCCACTACCGACATATAACTTTACCGACACACATCTCTATTATTTTCTCCAACTATAAAAACATCTCTATTAGCCTTTCCAAAAACATAAGTTAAAAAGGTAGAAAACGTTCTCTCTCCACTCTACTTTTTCTTCTCTTCATTCGTGTCTTTTTAAACAACATCACTCAACGTCGAAAAAAAAAACATCACTCAACGTATATATATAATTGGGTTATGATCTTAGTTTTGACATTCCGATTTAGAATCAATAATATTTATCATATTTATTAATTTATGAGTAAAATAAGTTAATATTAACAGATGATAAAATAATAAAGAGAATGGTAAGCAAAATCTTGATACTAGATAAATACAATTGCATGTGTTATTGTATTCAAATTGAACCCTATATAAGAGATAGAGGAGATGCAGAAAGCACTAAATGCTCTGTCTGATGGGATACAATGTATGATGGGATACAATTCATATCTTCACAAAATCCAGGGTCTGCTCTGAAATTTTGGAGGTTCAAAGACTAATTTTAAATTTTTTTGTTTTTTGGATGCCAAAATTTTGTTTAAAAAAATATTTAGGGTCCAAAAAATGATTTTTTTTGCTGGGACCAATAAAATGAAAAACAAAATGGGAGCCAGAGACTAATGTTTCATCACGCGTGGCCCAAAACCGGCCCTGATCCAGATTCATCTACCGCCGCCCAAAGAAATTATCTCAACCGTCCAATAAAAGATAATGATAAATTTTATTTACAGTAAATATATTCTTCTAGGTTAACATAAAACTAATTTGTATTGTTGTATAGTTAACTCGGATAACACAACAACCCATAGTGTTATTTTCTATTCAAAATATTGAGAATTGTTTTCAGTGTTAATAGTTAATGCGAAGTTAAGAGCTATTTGTATTGTTGTCCAGTTAACTCAGATACTGAGACAACAAGCAGTGTTATCCCGCCAACAACGGGTTTGGGTGAGTTTTGATATTCCCATATTTTACCTCTTTTTAGCATGCATTCTTGTCTTTGTTTTGTGTCTCATGCATGTGTCTTGCATAGTTTTTATAGCATTTTGGTACTTATTAGAGTATTAGGTGTTTTCATTAGGTCCTAGAGTCTTTTGCATGTTTTTGAGGAGTTTACTAGGTGTTTGGAGACACTTGGTGGAGTTTGGAGATTTGGTGCTTAAAGACTAGAGAGGAACCATCCGGAACGTCTCAAAGAACCGATCAGACGAAGGCGTTCCGATGTGATCAAGCTCTTAGAGTCTTCATGAAGATTGTATATGGACGAGTCAGCTGTCCAGGGAAATTCGAATCAGGTCATTCGGACATCAGGTTAGGAAGTTATCGCCGATATACTGAAGACTATACGGATCGGGAGCAAGTGAAGCGGTTGAAGAAGTTTGGGAGTTTGTCAGCTCTCACATCGACCAGAAAGCAGTCACACATCGGTGCAACACATTGATGCTACACCAGGGAGCTTAACCTCGCTCAAGACCCCATCTACATCGATGTCACACATTGATGCTCAGCTTCACATTGATGCAACAAATCGATGCAGCCGAAGTGACTCAAAGATCAGGCCAAATGAAGACCTTCCCATGCCCAGTTTAATCTGATGTCTTCATGAAACTTGTATAAGAGTGAATCAGATGTACACAGTAGTTTTAATCACATCATTTGGACCTATGGATCGGATTTTATGGCCTAGACACTGAAGCATGATCTGCCTGGCCGAGAAGAGATGACATCATCCAAAGAACCGGTAAAACGAAGTTCTTCCGATCATATTCAGCCTCTCCGGCCTTAATAAAAGTTGTAGAGGGAAGAGTTAGCTGTGCACACAAGCAAACATCATGTCATTTGGACATCAGGCTAGGGAGATGCCTCGAATTTATCGAAGACGCATCCAAGATCCGACCGGGTCAATACCCGGTTTGTTCCGGGTTGACCCGGTTCGCCCATTTTCATTTATAAACCCAAAAACCCTAATTTTCATTTTAAGCTTTCTTTTCCCTAGAGTTGGGTTTATCCCAAACTCTTCTTATGATTTTGAGAGGGATTTTGATTGTTCTTCATACAAATGCCACTCTAGAGAAGATTTTTTCACCCTTATCTTTATATTAATGCATCTTCTTTATCTTTATGTCTTCTTCTTTTATGTTTTTCATATTTAGGCCTTAGGCCCCTTTTGTTGGATCTTAGATTTAGCTTGATTTTTGATGGCTTGATGATTGATTTGTGATGCTTATGTTCTTAATCATTGCATTCCTTTCTTGTTTAGTGTTCCTAATGCTAGATCTAGCTTGAGAAAGTAGATCTAGATCACAAGGCATTTCATGAACACCAAGTGTTTGATGAAATGCCAAGATGAACTATTCAAGAGATTTATGTTCCTAGCCTAAGAGATTAGTTGTCTAGGGTGTATTTTGGTTGATCTTGTTTATATTCTTAATGCTTGCTAATCATTGATCCACAAATAAGAGTTTGCTAATGGATTGAGTGGTTAGCATAGTGATTAGTTGCTTGAAAGAGAATTAATCAAGATTAGTGATCTTAACCTAAGGATTAGCATTGATTGTGTGTATTAGCATCATTAGTTAATTGTTTTGATGATTAGATGATGATGATTTAGGTTGATTCTTGTTGGATCCTTCACTTAGGTTGGTTCTTAATGCTAGATTTGATAAGATAAACCATAGTTTAGAACTACACCTAGATTAGGTAACTCTAGTTGGCGTGACAAACCAATCTAGAGCTACACCTTAGGATTTATGGTCTCATCCCATGCATTAGGGAGAGATTCGAGTAAACGGTGTTAGTGCTAGGTTAGGTTTATCCATTCGAGTCTTGAACTTAGGCATTTCACTCCTAACCGAAGTTTAAATGAATTGCTTGAACAAAACCTTTTGTGAGCTTTTCATGCCTAGCCAATGAGAGTTGATGTCTAGGGTGATTAGTGAACTAAGTGGGATTGATTCTTAATGCTTGTTAATCATCTTATCACAAACGATGGTTTGTTCTTGATTTGGTGATTAACAAAGTGATTAGTGCCACGACGGTGGATTAGTCATAATTGTAAATTCCATGTTCTAGGATAGTGTTTAACGCTTCCAAATGATTCATTGTTTGACCGTTATCCATCTCATTGATAGCTTAGTTCATGATCCACATTTCTATCTTTGTTTTCTTTCTTGCATTTCATTTTCTTTCTTTAGTTTAAAAACATAAAAACCAAAAACATTGCTCTAGCTTAGGAAGATTCATGCATTCATAGTGTATTGATCTTAGCCTCTTCGGTTCGATCCTCAAATACTACAATGATATGAGTGGATTTGAGGTATTGATTAAGACCTAAAAAGTCTATCTATCAAGTTTCTATTCGAAATATTGAGAAATATTTACAGTGTTAATAGTTAATGTGAAGTTAACATCTATTTGTATTGTTGTCAACTAACTCAGATACCGAGACAACAAGAAGTGTTATCTTGTCTCCAACAATAGTATTATGTATGTATCGAGTCTTGTAGCTAAGTATATGATAGTATGGTGCTGATATTTCTATATTAAATTATATTTGTTGCATGTGAAAAGGGACAAACATATCCGGTTAATACACAATTAATATATTGTAGAGTAAAGATGTTTTGGTCATTTTGATATGAATAAGACCAAGTACATAGTGTCAAAAAAAGGTGTCCATATTTGGGGATTATTGGATACCGTTTATGCAATTTCTCAATTTTAATTTTATAAAGTTATACTATATATTATAATTTATAACATATGCATCTTCACTGAATAATTCCATCTTTTTTTTTTGTTTGAAGATAATGTTAAATTATATTCAAATAAAAAAAAAAACATTGTTTACATCAAGTGCAACATTTTTTTTGTTTTTTTAAACAGAATCTAATTTACGAATCTATTCTAACTCCTTATGGCCGAGTAGCAAGCCAAGAGATGTGAGCCTTTTCATAGCTCGAGTCGGTACGTCTAATTGTAATGGTAATGAGTCTGATGAGATAATTCCATCTTTTATCCTATATAGTATATTATAAACATACAAATAATACTTGGGCACGATGTGGTTGACATTAGAAGCAAATAATAGACAACGAGATATTGCACAGCTACTCATTGCAATTCTCTTCCATGACTGATGACTCTCATTAACAAATAATAAACAACTATTCCATCGAACCTTACTTAAACAATTTCCTCTCTAGTTCTAATTTTTTTTTTTTTTTAAAATAACAGATTAACATCATTTGTTTATATAGCAACCTTGTTTCCAACTCTCTCCGGTTTCACAGAAGCCGCCATGGATGCCATTAATGTGCTTCCTCTGCTTCTCATCTCTCTGCTTTTGACTTTTCTTGTCGCACAAGCAACCAATCTTATTACAGCAAACCATACTCTAAAAGACGGAGATACCATTGTGTCAAAAGGTGGGAGCTTCGAGCTCGGTTTTTTCTCTCCAGGAGGATCAAGAAACCGTTATCTCGGAATTTGGTACAAGAAAGTCTCTCTCCAGACCGTTGTTTGGGTCGCAAACAGAGATTCGCCTCTCTACGATCTCTCAGGAGCCCTAAAAATCTCTGGGAACGGGAGCTTATGTCTCTTCAATGGCAGAAACTCTCTCATCTGGTCATCATTTTCTTTAAAGAAAACCAGCGTAAGAAACCCGATTGTTCAGATTCTTGATACAGGTAATTTAGTTGTGAGAAACTCAGGGGAAGATCAAGATTACATATGGCAGAGTTTAGATTACCCCGGAGATACGTTTCTTCCAGGAATGAAATACGGTATCGATTTTGTAACCGGTATAAACCGGTTTTTGACATCTTGGAGATCTCCAGACGATCCATCAACTGGTAACTACACGAATAAAATGGATCCAAACGGTGTACCGCAGTTTTTCTTGAAGAAAAACTCGGTTGATGTCTTCAGGGCTGGTCCATGGAACGGTCTAAGATTCACCGGTATGCCTCACCTAAAACCTAACCCTATCTATCGATTCGAGTTTGTGTTCACGGAGGAAGAAGCGTACTACACTTACAAGCTTGAAAACCCTTCAGTGATCACAAGAATGCAGCTGAATCCCAATGGAGCTTTGCAACGTTACACTTGGGTCGATAGCCTTCAAAGTTGGAACTTCTATTTATCGGCTCAAATGGACAGTTGTGATCTCTACACGTTGTGTGGCTATTACGGAAGCTGCAACATCAATGAATCTCCGGCCTGTAGGTGTTTAAAAGGGTTTGTGCCTAAATCCCCAGAGGCTTATTTTGCAGGGGATTGGTCAGAAGGGTGTGTTAGAAGAGTGAAATTGAATTGTGGTAAAGGAGAAGAAGACTTTTTGAAGATTTCTAAATTGAAGTTACCTGATACAAGAGCATCGTGGTACGATAAGAGCATGGATTTGAATGAATGCAAGAAGGTATGCTTGAGAAACTGTTCTTGCTCAGCTTATTCGCATTTCGATATTAGAGATGGAGGAAGAGGATGTATTCTCTGGTATGGAGATTTGATTGATATAAGAGAATATAATGAAAATGGGCAAGATCTGTATGTGAGGCTTGCTTCCTCAGAAATAGGTATGTTAAGACTTGTGAAACAAGAAACATTGTTTTACTGAGATAACTCTTGATCATTTTTTTTTTCTGGTTCGATCACAGAAAAGTATAATCTCTATGACGTGAAGTGGAAGATTAGGATGATGCTCATTATAGTATTATCTACAGCATTGTTTCTTATTTGCCTCTGCATAGGTTTGACTGTCTATAACATGAAGAAAAAGAAACTTGCAACAAAAGGTAAATGATTGAAGGTCTCAGAAATTAAGTATCTTGTTTTTCAGTTGTGCTTAATAGTTAATTAAAACCGTTAATTTATTCAGAAATTGCGCAGCGCGATATAGACCGTGTTTCAAGCAGGAAACAAGAGGAGGAAGATCTTGAATTACCGTTTCTTGATCTTGATGCGATCGCAGAAGCTACAGATGGATTCTCTGATGGGAATAAACTTGGACAAGGTGGTTTTGGACCGGTCTATAAGGTAATAACCGCAGCATCTGGTCCAGCTGTCATATTCCAATGGTAAGATGTTTTGTTTTGTTTTTTACCAGGGAACATTGGCTTGTGGACAAGAAATTGCTGTAAAGAGGTTATCAAGAACGTCGAGACAAGGGATAGAAGAATTCAAGAACGAGATCAAGCTGATTGCAAAGCTGCAGCACCGTAATCTTGTGAAGATTCTTGGGTATTGCGTGGAGGAAGATGAAAGAATGCTTATCTACGAGTATCAGAGGAACAAAAGCTTGGATTCTTTCATTTTTGGTAAAGAACGGCGCAGAGAACTTGATTGGCCTAAACGGGTGGAAATAATCAAAGGGATTGCTCGCGGACTGATGTATCTCCATCAAGATTCAAGGCTTCGAATCATCCATCGCGATCTCAAAGCAAGCAATGTTTTGCTTGATTCTGATATGAACCCGAAAATCTCGGATTTTGGATTGGCTAGAACTTTGGGAGGAGATGAAACTGAAGCAAACACAACCAGAGTTGTTGGAACATAGTAAGATTAGCTATCTTTCTTGACTTCAATGCAAAGCAAGCTAACAATTTTTAATTTTTTTTTGGAAACATTTTTCTCCATTGTTCTGCAGTGGATATATGTCTCCAGAGTATCAAATCGACGGGTATTTCTCATTAAAATCCGATGTATTTAGCTTCGGGGTTTTAGTATTAGAGATAGTGTCAGGAAGAAGAAACCGCGGATTTTGCAATCAAGAACACAAGCTTAACCTTCTTGGACACGTAAGTACATTAGCAGTACATTAACAACGGAAATTAAATCAGTATTGTAATCTTAGCTTTATTACATCTAATTAATTCTTCAGGCTTGGAGGCTATACACAGAAGATAAGGCATGTGAGCTAATCGATGAAGCTTTCAAGGAGTCATGCACCGATATTTCTGAAGTGTTAAGAGCGATACACATCGGTCTGTTATGTGTACAACAAGATCCCAAAGACAGACCAAACATGTCAGTAGTGGTTCTGATGCTGAGTAGTGAAATGTTGCTTCTTGATCCGAAGGAGCCTGGGTTTTACAACGAACGAAATCTCTTGTTTTCTGACACTATATCGATTAATCTCGAGATTCCTTCCAATAATTTACAAACCATGAGTGTAATAGAGCCCAGATAAACCTTGTAATCGATCTTTGTATATTCTATAATATGTAACATTATTTATGTTTGATTGTTTCTTATTTGGTCACACATTACATTACATTACATTTTTTGCACATAAATATCTTTATTTTTTTACCGACCTTGCAACATTGTAATGGAAACTTGGTTTACCGAACGTAGGCTTAGAGATGAAGAAACATCTGGAACGTTCCGGTTGGTGAAAAAACCGGGTTGTTTCGGGTCTGGGAGAGAACCCTCACTCCCCAACATCAAGACAACAGAAGCCATGTTTGGTCTGTCTTCTGGTTTCTGTTGTACACAAAGCAAAGCCACATGGATACATCTTAGAACCTCTGAGACAACACATGGCTCTTCCAACAAATCTTCCTCAGGTACTTCTATCTCTCTGTTTTCATCCCACATTTTCCACACCTAATATAGACAAAAAAAAGAGACAACTTTCAAGGTCTTTTACTAAAGACTCTCGGATGGTTTGTTTGGAATCCCACATAGAAATTTATAAAAACCTAATTTACTATATAAGAGGTATGAATCACTTCACTTAGAGCTAATTGATTTTGAGAAATGGAGATCCTATGAACTTCACATACTATTAGAGTTCAAGTTTACCTGCCGGAATAGGAATGTTTCCGATCCGAAAACAAGATTTGGTTCAAGAAAAAGGATTTATAAGAACATAAACCTGATAACTTACGTGTCCAAGAAGGTTAAGATCATGATCTGGATGATGAAACCCGCGATTCGTCTTGCCAGTTATGATCTCAAGTACTAATACACCAAAGCTGAACACATCGGATTTCACCGAGAAATGTCCATCAATTGCATACTCCGGAGGCATATAACCACTGCAAGTAGTTATGGCAAAGCAGAGCATTGTAATTTCCATAATGATTACGCCAAGACATATATATGGAGAGAGAGAGAGAGAGAGAGAGAGAGAGGGTGAAAAAGTGTCCTTACTAAGTACCCACGACTCTGTTTGTGCTTGATTCACTCTGATCTCCACCAAAAGATTTAGCCAATCCAAAATCTGAGATCTTAGGGTTCATATGAGCGTCTAGTAAAACATTTCCAGCCTTGAGATCTCTATGTATGATCCTCAGTCTCGAATCTTGATGAAGATAGAGAAGCCCTCGAGCAATTCCATTGATAATGTTCATTCTCTTTTCCCAATCCAGTTCTTTACTTCTCCTTTCATCTTTATTTACATAATAGTAATTAAAAAAAGTTAAGCAATATGATGAGATTACCTTAAAAGCTACAACAAGATGATGAGATTGAGTTTTTAAAGTAAGGGCATACCGAAGATAAAGAAGTCTAAGCTTTTGTTAGGCATATACTCATAGATCAACATACGTTCTTCACCTTGAATGCAACATCCTAAAAGCCTCACGAGGTTACGGTGTTGAAGTTTCGCGATTAGTTTCACTTCGTTCTTGAATTCTTCCACTCCTTGTCCTGAGCTCGCAGATAGAGTCTTCACCGCGATCTCTTGTCCTTCCTCCAACCTTCCCTGCAATCATTTGCAATGAAATTGGTCACAATAGTAAAGAATATAAAAGCAAAATGTGATGAATACATATTATATACAACCTTGTAAACTGGTCCGAACCCTCCTCGTCCTAGAAAGTTTACGTGTGAGAAATCATCAGTGGCTACGGAAATCGTTTTACTGTCAAGAATAGGCAAGTCCATGTCCTCTTCCCCAATCCCTTTTCTCCAATTTTCTCCTGAAAAAATAAAAACCACCAAATTTTTCAATATAAAATAGTTGAGAGAAAATCTCATAGCTAGTTACAAAAGATAATTCAAAAAACTCACCGCGATATCTCGTCAAAAACTTCTTTCTGAAGCAGGCTAACACTGCAACCAAAACAACCGCGATGCCCATCACTGACCCAACGACCATTCCCACCTTTTCTCTACCTTTAAACTCCGTTTTTGCAAAACCCATTCTTATATAAACATCTTGTCCAAAGCTTGAGTATTCTCTCATATCAACCAAGTCACCAAACCAAAGCAAACAACCTTTTCCTCCCTCGCGAATATCAGTATTCGCGTAAGCCGTGCATGAGCAGTTGCTTGAACACTTGATCCTACAATTCTCAAGTGTCATCGCATTTCGTGGATCATACCAAGACCATGAAGTATCTGGTAATTTCATACCCGGAAACTTCACAAATGTATCTTTCTTTCCGCAGTTTGTTGGAATCTCATGGACACACCCGTCTGCTCCTCTCGAAATATTCCATTTTCGACCTGATTTTGGCTTGAATCCTTGTAAACATGAACAAGAAGCTGCGTTTTTGCTATTAATCCCACAAACTGCGTAAGCTCCACATATGGAGTAGTAGTCACACTCATCTTCGGGTGCTGTGTTTGCTAAGATCCACTCATCTTCAGGAGCATGCTTCGACTGGATAAACCTCTGGAGTGTTCCTGTGTTGTTTAAAACCAATCTTGAGACAATTTGTTGTCGTCGAGGAGTCCACGAGTAGTTTACTTCTTGCTCACTCGACGTGAATTTGTAGTCGAATAAGCTGTTCTCTCGTCCCATAGCTGGAGCTCCCGTGAAGGATAAGCCGTTCCAAGACCCTAGCCGATAAGAATAAGTCGGATCTCCTTTCTTCTTCAAGATCAATTGTGGTAAACCTCGAGTGTCTAGAGACAAAGTGAATTCACCAGCGGATGGATCTTTCATGGTTTTCCAAGACGATAGAGACCATTCTTTTTGTGTCTTGAAATTCTTTCCAAGCTTCATACCCGCGAGTATTGTATTCATGGGATCATCAAAACTCTGCCACAACACAACTTCTTCTCCGTCACTTAAGACAAGATTCCCAGTACAATTGATCTTCAAGTAGGGATTTGTCGCGGTTTTAGAAGCTTTTGATGATGATGATGATGACCACAACGCTCTGTGTTCCCCGTCGAATAGCTGAAGATCGCCACCAGAACTCAAGTTCAAGAATCCAGAAGTGCCATAGAGAGGATTGTTTCGGTTGGCTACCCAAACGACTGCAAATGGTTGCTTGTACCACAAGACAAGAAACCGATGTTGAGGCTGCTCTTTTTGGTCAAAACTAAAAAAACCTAATTGGAAGACATTATCTGAAGAACTAAGAGTATCTCCATCCTTAAGAGACTCTCTTGGACTGATGACACTATAATCCAAAGCAACAGAGAAAGAAGATGATAACAAGAACAGAGATACCCAAAACAGAGAAGGAATCATTTCCATTGAATGAAGCCTTTCTCATTTAGAAAAAAGTATTTTGATCGAAAGAACAAATCCTTCTCTTTCTTCTTTACCCAAGAAAGTGAATCATTGTAAAATATATTATAAAATATCACATACATAATTTTCTTGATCAAGTTCGCACAGCCCAACTTGGCATACGCGAAAAGTCAACAGAAATTCAATGCAGCTTGAAAATGTCTGTTGAGTGTTGAATACAGAGACAAAATATGATCCACCAAAATAAATTTAGAGGGCCAATGTTAGAAATTTATCCACCATAAGCCTAGCAAGGACAAAAGCAATCAATAAGATGTAGCCAATCTTCCTTGACTTAGTCCCACATAATACAAGGGGACTAGTAAGGGGTCAAAATCAGATCATTATAGTTTGATATATACATTACAAAACGATTTAACTACAATCCATGCATACCTTGCATTAGAGCACCCACATTACAAAACGATTTATCCACTATCACTGGGTGTCTCACAAGTGTCTCAGCATAAAAAAAATAGGAAAATTTGAAAAAGCAAGAAAAAGAGAAGGAGAGAGGAGAGACACGGTCTCGTGTGAGACACTCATTGAGACACTGGGTGATGACGTGTCAACGTATCATTGGTCCAACTTTTTATTTTTTTAAATTTACTTATTTAATTAAAAAAACTAATTTTTTTTTTGTGAGACACCTCTCACCGATGCGGATGGTCTTATGGTTTATTGATCGTCTTTTCTTTTTAGTGATAATCAAAGAATTTAATGAGGAACTTGTGGATAGACAGACGCAAACTAATGGATGTATTTTACATTCGTAATCTATATTACCAAAAACTATTAATTATCAAAAATAAAAGTATTGCATTGAGGTTGTATTTGTAATTATGCAAAATATTACATACAGTTACCTATATACAATAATAGATATGATCAATGGTTTTTATGTATATAATTTCATTGGTAAAAGAAAAGAAAAACTAGAGAAGGTGTTTCTTTTTATAAAAAAAAAACTCATAACAAATCCTTTTAACCGAAAGATGAGGTACAAATTAGGGCTGGGCAAATTATCCGTTAGATTCGTTTCGATCCGGTATTCGTCTCGATTCGATCCGAAAAATCCGGATATCCGTAAAGATTCGAAGCAAAGCAAATACTAAAATGTAGTATCCGTCTATAACAAAGCAAATCACAAATACTAAGTTTAGGAAGGCCGGATATCCGCTCCGATCCGTAGATCATATATATATACATAATATGTTATAAATTTCTAATGTTTATTTACATTTTCTTTATTTTTTTAATAAATAAAAAAATTCAAAAAAAAATATGCACTATAAAAATATATAAACTCTATAATAATTAATTGAATATTAATAAAAATGTTTATACTGAAGTTTAAGTGAAGATATTAATTGTTTGTATGATTATTTTGTCTATCATTCTTTATATAAAAAAATGAAACTAGATGATTTCACTTGTTTTTTACTTATTAGTTCATATTAGATAAAAAAATGCATTATAACCTTCTTCTTTTTTAGTTTTTGTTTGTATTGAATGAAGTGCAATAGATATCCGCGGATATCCGCAAATATCCGTAAATTTTCCGGATATCCGTATTTTTCCGGAGCAAAGCAAATAAAAAAATTAGATATTCGGTAAAAACGGAGCAAATCAACGTCGAGAACATGTGGTAGCCAACCAGAACATGTGGTAGCCAACCAGGAACTTTTTTTTTTTTTTGGGTAAAAGCCAACCAGGAACTTGGGTCAGTACAATTGCAAAATCATACAAAAGGAAAACGTACGAACTCTTTGCAGTCGCATTTCTTCTTAAAACTACTAAAAGAGTCTAAAATTAAATCAACAATCGAGTATATATTATTCAACGAAAACTACTGTCTACTGTACAAGAAACTTAAACAAATTGTTATTGTCGAGTCAGTGGAAGTGGCAGTCGCTCGCAAACTAAGTCAAGGAAGATTGGCTTGACTTGTCCCATATTTTATCTTGACATTCAGAGTAGTTACAGATGACCTAGTGACATGGATATGGCTCAGTCAACGCAAAGACTGCTCAACTTAGAGAAGTGGTCGCGCTGCATCTAACTGTGTCAAGGCCCAAACACGGCCCAAAGCTAGATGAACCTCTACCGAACGGAAACTAGAACATTAGTTGAATTTTGATGATGTTTATTTATATATCACTCTGGAACCTGGATAGCAAAAAGAAAATGAAAATTTGTTCACATCTGTTGGATAGATTTTATCATAAAAAAAAGTTTCAAATCATTGTCCTTCTAGAAAATATAACGGTCTAATTAATACACATCATATTAATCTTTTTTGGCTACTAGCATTCAAAAGCTTAATATTCTATTATATATTACATTCGAAAGTTTCCTATTGATTTTAGGTGCCCGGTTTATTGTAACTTCCGACTATTTTTGGAGTGGACAAAATTTTCGGCAAGTAAGAAGTTTTCTAAGAATCTCGATCATCATACGTCTAGTGACCCAAACTGATATTTACCATAGAAATTCAAGACCTAAATGTTGGCACATGAAAACGTAACAGATATAAGATGATTGTTGTCTCTAGTGAGAATGGTTACACTTCAACGTGGAGAATGTAAGAGATACCAAAAAACGTGAATGCAAAGAGGAAAAGATAGAGAAAAACGTGGACAAAAGAGGCCCATGTTACCTCCTTTTAGGCCTTAACTTTATGCATTGTCTCTCGAGTCTTTTTCTCATAGACGTGTCGTCTTAAGGGTTTTAAACGTATGGCTTTTCTATATGGTGCATTTATTAATGGATTTTACCGAATGTCAAGATAAATATATATTCATATATATGATGTATGTATTCATGATTTGTTCGTTAAAACATTTTGATACATAAACATTGTATCCCAATAAATGCTCTAATAATATATGTTTAACCAAATGAGCTTCACGTACTAATAATATATGTTAAGTGATGTTTAGTTTAATTCATCTACTAATATATGTTAAAAAAAAATGCTAATAAAGAGAAAATAAACTCAACTTACTTTTATATCTTTGTAACAGCTTTGTATACAGTGTAAAAGTTCTTTATATAAAAAAGTTGCGTCAGCAATGCATATCCTTAACCCAGGCCACATCTCTGATAAGATAGATAGAACCGAGAAGGGATTGTATTCAACTATTCTGACAATTCAATTTATATAATTTTTATACACATTCTGAAAAATCTTCAAAGTTTTGAATTGTTCCAAACAATTTCTTATCCACAAAAAAAGAAAAAAAAGAAAGGAAACCACAATAAAGAAGCAAACCACCACTCACCAGAAACTTTGTGGCTCTCATAATGACATCTCATCTTCATTTTGATTCATCACACACCACCGTTGCTCGCCACGTAGGATTTCCCCATATGGAAGCATGCCACATTATTCTTTCTAATTGGGTTGGTACACAAAGCAAGTTAAAACTAATCATATTTATTATTAAAAAAAAACACTAAATAATTCCTGTCCAAGTAAATAATCATTATTTTTTCTCTCCCATACAGATGCATTTTTTTCTATTTTAAAATTCATTATTATCTTATCGGATGATATCGCTAAAGCTTAGAAACACAAATGTTTTGGATCACTTTTTGGAAAGAGAAGTATGGGAGAAGTAAAAATCAAAACAAGTGGTTATAATTGAGAGAGAGAGAGAGTGGGGCCCGTTAGACTTGTATTAAGGTCCAGACAAATCCCAGGTGGGCTCACGTGGCTCGTAAGCCCATTGAGAACTTGATTCGTCCACGTAGGACAGAGCAGAATCTCGCCTCCTTCTCCCATAGCTGACATCTCGCCACGTCATCGACTACTAAATCATCCCACAAAATATCTTGAATAGGTGGAAGTTTATTAGTTCAATGGTTGATAAATGATTTATTATTATTTCTACACCAAAAATTTTGAAATTCAATTCACAAAAAATACGATTTTTATAGATTAGTGGAAACAAAATTATAAAAAATAAATTCAGCGTGATATAAATGGAAAATCGTTCATCGTGATAGTAGATCATTTAAAAATAGATAACATTGGTCGTTGTATTATTATTTTTGTAATTGTTCATAATTTATATCTATATTAAAAAATATATATATATATATATATATATATATATATTGAATCTCAACCATGAGTTTGTCGCCTGGTAAAACGGCGCTTGGCCCATACGCATTTAAATGGTTTTCAAATTATATATAATGTACAATATATATATATATATATATATATATATATAATATGCGCACTAATCAACTTCGATATAATTTCAGAATTGATCTTTGAATCACTTAACCACTGTAAATTGGTTAGCTTACATAAACTGCTATGATCTAACGACAAGCAAAGCACATACTAAACTTGGTTTGAACACACAATATTTGGTAGCTTCTGAAATATTTGGTCACTAACCGGTAAATATTTAGTTCATATAAAAAGACCCAATCTGTGTGTAAAAATATGAAACCCAATCTCAAAATAATTCATATACTTTAAGAAAGTAGTATATAGTTAATTGAAATGAGATGGTTCCTAACCACACAATAATAATTAAAAAAAGGAAGGCATTGCGGAACCAAAGAAGAGAAATAGATTTTTTTGGTCGACACAGAAAAAGACGAAAGTAACCTCAACGAATTGAATCACACAGAAAACTCGCCACGAAAAATATCCCCCTGCAACTTGCACTTTCTTCTTCTTCTTCTCTATATTTCGTGAGAGAAAAGAGAAAGAGAGAGAGAACTCAACGAGAAACTAGAGAGATAAATTCTGATGGGGAAGAAGTGTGATTTATGCGACGGTGTTGCAAGAATGTATTGCGAGTCAGACCAGGCAAGTCTATGCTGGGACTGCGACGGCAAGGTTCACGGCGCTAATTTCCTTGTCGCTAAGCACACGCGATGTCTTCTCTGCAGCGCCTGCCAGTCACCTACGCCCTGGAAAGCCACGGGGCTTCGCCTCGGCCCAACCTTCTCCGTCTGCGATTCATGCGTCGCTCTTAAAACCTCCGGCGGCGGCGGTGTGAGCACCGACCGTATTTCGATGGAGAATCGGGGGCAGGAGGTCAATGGTTTCGATCACGAAGAGGATCGTCTCAGAGAATATGACGGTGACGGCGCCGAATCTTACGATGACGATGAGGATGAAGATGAGGATGAGGAGTACAGTGATGAAGATGAGGATGAGGATGAGGATGACGACGAGGAAGCGGAGAATCAAGTGGTGCCGTGGGCTACGGCGGCGCAACCTCCTCCGCTGATGAGTTCTTCATCATCTAGCGGAGATCTGGCGGCGAAGAGGACAAGGGACTGCTCCGATGTACGGATCTCTATCCTTTCTCCTTCAATTTTGTCAAAAAATCAAAATCAATTTCGATTTCGATTTCGTTTTCGAATTCTCTCCTTCTGGTTGTAATTATGTTTCTTTTCAAAAAAAAAATGCAGGACGAGATCGGATATTCTTCAGCTCAGGAGTCAAACTATTCTCGGCCGTTGAAGCGACCGTCAAGAGACGAAGCCGCGTTTAAATCAACGGCTGTGGTTAACTCATCTTCGAACGCCGCCGTTGATTCATCGTCTTCTCTGATCTTTGCGATCGCCAAAATGAGGAGAGATCTCAACCGTTGATTCGTATTTCCCTTTAGTTAAATCACCACCGTCCATTTTCTAACAATACTTGTTTGTTTTAGTGATGAATTGAGGTACTAGTTCTTTGATCTCATGATGTCGTACAAAAATCAATTTTAAACGGTTGTATTTGACCTATATCTATATGATTATTATCTTGATTCATTCTTTTTTTTTTGCTAAACCAATTAATTTGGATTCATATGTGTTGAAATGCTTATTAGATCCAAATTCCATCATTCAGATTATACGTTTATGACTACATTATATGATTCTATGGATCAAAGGAATGGGGAAGATTGGTGTCAGATGGATACAATATACAATATGATTGTGATTTGCTTTGTAATTTCAACCACTCAAACATAAAATTGTGGGCACTACAGAAAATAAAGTATAACAAGATTTTTATAAATATTTGTATGGGTCCTGAAAGTTTCTTTCATCTGCCAAGAACATTGAACCTGTCATATCTGGCGAGTCTGCTAATTGATGCCCATCCCCATGTTTACCCGTTAAGCTTATCTCATCAAATTCCTTGATTCACATGATCTCATCTTTATAATTTAGGGTGAATTACATTGAAAGGCACATTTACCACTTTTGTTACAAAAAAAGGCACATTTGACTCTTAAGGCCTCTTTTGCACTGTTCATGCGTGTGAAAAACCAAAATGGTCCCTCATGGTCATGGATGCAAAGTCGTGGATGAATCTGGAAATCAAAAATTTGAATAAAATAATTATTACCCCACTTGATTTGTTTTCTATTTTTTTTATACTGTGAAAGACATAAAACAATTTTCTGGAAACAATATATGATAATTCTATTTTTCCAACATTTTAAGATCCATTTTGCTATAGTTTTGATGTGAAACAAGAAATCTACTTGTAAATATCAAGAACTACATCTACACATGACCATCCACACATGACCATC